>CM076583.1:724402016-724593230 GCA_034641835.2 Pinus albicaulis | reverse complement strand
TAATCACAATCTCCTATCTTTTTAGCTCTCTTGGACACATTTTGGAACGTTGTTGAGACGTCGCTTCCCTCCACTGATAATCCTATAAGTCTGTTGTAGAAATTTGATAACCCAACCCTGGTTTTCAGTTTCTCCTTGTTTCTCCCATAAAGTTAAATGCCCATTCCCATAGCAATACATTCAACAAGCTAGAAAAATAAATATTTTCTAAAAACACAAATTCTGGAAATTTCACAGTGCTGAAATGCAGAAATAAAAACTCAGAAAAATAAATCAGCCACACAGAATTTTGACACGTTGATTTTTGGTCAATATGACCCTGGAAAAACCCCCTACAACTCTTGGGGAAAACCAGTTCGAAAGCTTCTTCTTATTTCTGATAAATGCTTTTACAGTGAGAGAAATACTCAAAAAAAATTTAGCAAGTAATAAATACAACTTATCTCGTTTTCTGTGCTTAACCACCACCTCGAAAAATGTGTACATAGCAAAACAGAAACAACAATAAATGTTGTACTTTCTCCCTCGTTTTTCGTGCCTAGAAATACAACAATAAATGCTACTATACAACCTCTTTTTGCGTGCAAAACATCAATAAATGTTGTTGTACAGCCTCCTTGGAAAGCATGCAGACTATAATAAATGTTGTTGGACGGAAACTGCCTCGATTTTTGTGCACAGCAACAACAGCGGGCTATACGTCCTACCTCGAAATCCGTGCCACAAAAACAACTTTCCTCCCTCAAAATCTATGCCAGAAAGTGTACGATTGCCTAGGAATGCGTACCCAAAGCTGTTGAACAGAATCTGCCTTGAAAAACGTGCCAAAACTGCCTTGAACTGTGTGCCAACCCTGCTGTATGGATTTGTTGAAGTGCTATTTCAGTATGCGTGCCAAGGTTCTGTTCTTCTTCTTCTCACTGCTCAAAAATCTCCTTTGCTCTCTTCTTCTCCTTCTCTCAATCTGCTCATGAAAGAATGAATGACCTTTTCCCTCCTTTTCCTCCTTTAACCTAACCCTAAGCGACTTTTGGGGAATCCCTAAATCTAATCGCTGAGATAGCTTTAGATCTAGGGCTGAGATTAAATGCTCATTTACATCTCACTTTCTATTTTTTAATTTACCCCACTTTAATAAAGACCACTTAGTCATTTATTTTCAAAGTCACTTTTCACTTTCTAATTTCACATTGACTTTATTAAAGTCACTTTAAAATTAGATTTGACTTTATAACTTTATAGTCACTTTAGGAGAAAAATTAAATTCTTTTTGGACACTTTTCCCTAGGCCAAAAGTCAAAGCCTTAAGGAACCACCTGTCCTCCGGTAACCAAATTTCAACACTCCTTACCGAGGAAGATGTTCCTCACCACACCCATCTTGTCTCTGAAGTAGACATGCTTGCCCCGTGGTAAGGCTTTGGTAAGAATATTTGCGACCTACTCATCAGTGGGAATATACTCAAGCTTCACAACTCCCTTCTGAAAATATTCTCTGATGAAGTGATATCTGATGCCAATATTCTTTGACCTATCATGAAATACTGGATTCTTCGTGAGTTTAATGCAACTCTGATTAGCACAATATATCACTGAAGGTCTCAACGGCTGACCAAATAAGCCAAACAACATCTTGCGAAGCCATATGGCCTCACAACTAGCTACACTGGCTGCCATATACTCTGCTTCCGCTAAACTCAATGCTACTAACTGCTGCTTTCGGCTGAACCACGACACCACTGCCGAACCCAACCCAAAACAACACCTTGAAGTGCTCTTCCTATCAGAAGCACATCCTGCGCAATCAGAATCAGTGTAACCTACCAATCTCACTCCATCTCCCTGCCTATAATCCAGACCATAATCCATTGTCCCCTGCAAGTACCGCAAAATGTGTTTTGCAGCAACTCAGTGCATCCTCCTAGGCTCACACATGAACTGGCTCATCGTGTTGACTGCAAAACATATATCTGGTCTGGCATTGACCAAATACATCAAGGAACCAATAAACTGTCTATACAATGTGGGATCCACCAACTCGGAATCTGAAGCATGAAGCTTCTTCCAGTTGGTGATCATCGGTGTCGACATGGGTATACAATCCTCCATGTGGAATCTGCCAAGGATGTCCACAATTTACTTCCCATGCCCTAGGAAGAAATGCCCCTCCTCCTGCCACACCTCCAAACCCAAAAAGTAATGCATTGAGCCAATGTCCTTCATCTCAAACTCCGACGCAAGATCTCTCTTGCAGTGCTCTATGAGTCTCTTTGCACCCATAATGACTAAGTCATCCACATACAACACCATAATGAGAGGCTCCTCACCTATCACAATGAAGTATAGGTTCAGATCTGCATCACTCTTTGTGAAACCCATCTCCTGCAAGTATGTATCTATCTCGGAGTACCAAGCTCTAGGAGCTTGCTTCAGGCCATAAATGGCCTTCTTCAGTTTGCACTCATGGGACTCCATCCCATGCACCTCAAAGCCCTGTGGCTGCTCAATGTACACCTCCTCTTGTATGAAGCCATTGAGAAATGCAGTCTTCACATCCATCTGGTGGATCTTCCAACCCATCTCTGCTGCTATCGATATGATGGAGTGAATTGAAGTATATCGAGCCACGAGAGCGAAGGTCTCCTCATAATCAACTCCCTCTACCTAGGAGAACCCCCTAGCCACAAACCTTGCTTTGAATTTCTCAATGCTGCCATCTGTAGCATGCTTTACCTTATAAAGCCATGTGGAAGTAACCACGGATTTGCCCTCAGGCCTCGACACCACCTCCCAGACATCATTCTTCATGATAAAAGAATACTCCTCCTACATGGCCTCTCTCCAGACCTGCTGGCTAGCTGCCTCCTCATAGCTAGAAGGCTCAGAGTCAACGATGTTGGCAACCATTGCCATATAGCTACAAAACCTATCAAGCGGTCTGCTCTCTCTGACCGACCTCTTAGGCCCAGCAACAGATGTGGCCTCTCGCAAGGTATCTTGAAGCCACTTGGGCTTCCTCTTCCACGACAGGTCTCCCAGGAGGAATGGCTCTCCTCTCCTTGGGAGCACGAACTCATTGTCCTTATGACATCCTCTGCCGGGCACGAGCACATAGATGCTGAAGTACGTGTGAACTATCCATCGATGGACTCTGTAGTGAACTACTCACCAACGAGCGCATGCACGCATGTTTGCTCGGCCTGCCCTCTAACTACTGCCCGAAGACCCACTCATGATGGACACGACACCCAGCATCCAATGTACCTCAGGATCCTCTGCAGTCACCGTGGATCACTGGGCGTGACATGCGAGGGTGGGGGTCCGAAATCTCTATCTCCGTTACCTCTGACTGTCCTCCTCGAATTTCACATCCGCACGACCATAATCTCTCCGCGGGGAATGAAATGCGAAGGAGCTTTCGAAGTTCTCTGAATACCCTTCTGCTGGTGGGCTCTAGCTTGGTCCTGCCCCTGCTCCTTGGGTATGTGAGAACAAGCCATAAAGATAGGAAGGTGACCAATACCAATTTCTTCCCGAGAAAAAGTCTCCTCGGAGTCACTGCCCCAAAAGAGTAGGACTCACAGTACATAAATTACATAAATATACGAGTGTTGAGCAAATCAACCACAAAAACAATGGTAACCCCACGATCATGTAACTATTTTACCAGCATTAACGATGGATGTTCTTCACTCTCCCTTGCTCTGATACCAGGGTTGTAAGGAACTGTGAACTCCCTCCTAATGCCTGCCTCCGCACAATAATCAACAAACTCACCAAGGGTGTACTCTCCTCCATTGTCCAACCTCAGGGACTTGATATTTCGACCTGTCTGAGTCTCCACAAGAGCTCTAAACTCCTGAAACCGCTTGAAGACCTCACTCTTGGTCTTCAAAAAATAAATCTAGGTCCTCCTAGAGTGATCATCAATGAATAAAACATAATACTCATATCCACTCAAAGAAACATGAGACATCTGATCGCTCACATCGGAATGAATCAAATCAAGTATCCCAGTCGATCAGCTGTCACTGCTGGGAAAAGGGGATTTGGCAAACTTGCCCATAGCACATCCTCTACATGTATCAAAGTGATCAGTACTAAAATCTGGCACACCTGTAGTGATCTCTCGCAATGTCCTCAAGGCTCCATGATACATGTGCCCCATCTTGCGGTGCAAAATCTCGCACAACTTTGAACTGCTAGCTCTGCTGCCGGTACTACTGCTCAATGCAAAAAGGGGCTGAAATGCAAACTTGTACACCTTTGCATGGCGTACACCAATCACTCTAGCTGACTCAGTTGGAGCGCCCTTGGGATATATCAGCACTTGTCCGCTCCTGAACAATATCTCATATCCTCTGTCCTCCAATGCTGAGACGGATATGAGGTTCTTCCTCATCCTTGGCACATATAGAACATCTGACACCTTCAAGGGAGGTTTGGGTTCCCTATCAAATGTCAATGTCCCCATACCGACTACTCTAACAACACTGTCATCTCCGAGTACTACCTCTATATCAGTGTCACTCTCTGAAAGCTCTGAGAAGTACTCACGGACTCCTGTCATATGACGTGAAGCCCCACTATCAACATACCAGATACCTGAAGATGCTCTGATAGTGGAGGGAAATGCACACTTCCTCTCAACCTCCGTGGCAGGTGATCCTGCACTAGTGGACTCACAAGCAATGAACCCAAACTCCCGGTCAAAGCTATCCGTAAAGTCCTTTATCTCTGCTGATGCTGCCATGCTCTGGTTCTTCCCCTTCTTCTTCTTCTCCGGACACACAACTGCATAGTGTCCCATCTTTTGACAATTCTAACACTTCACCTTGGAATAGTCCTTCTGCGTGTTCCTCTGTTTACCTTTACCTTTGCCTTTGCCCCCACCAACACTTGTGGAAGCTTGATTCTTTCCCTTGCCTCTCTTGCCTCCTGCTAACAGTGCTACATCCTCATCCTGCTCAACTGGTTTGGCTGCCCCAAGCTGGCTCTTTCTAATTTATGTCTGTATGCAATCATCCCGGAACCTCTCCCAAGTGGGAAGGGTCTCACATGCACAAACCCCATTAGCAAAGTTCAGCCATGAACTAGGAAGGCCATTCACTACAATCTGCACCAACTCAGTGGGTGGAATGACATCTCCAACTGCTGCCAGTGCATCTCTCACATTAGTAATCTTTGTGAGATATCCAACTGCACTATCAGTCTTACCCATCTTAATGGTCTTCAGCTTCTCCCTTAGGACCATTTTCCTGTTCTCATTGGTACTCCGGTACAGATTGGTCAATGCTGTCCACATATCATAAACATATCTCTTTCCTTTCACATGAGGAATGCAATGGTCTTTGATTCCATCTAGAATCAGTCTGTTACCCTTGTTATTCTTCTTATTAAATGCTGCCAACTGAACAACATCAGTAGGCACATTAACAGGGTTCTGTGCGGTATGCACCATGATATCCCAGACTTCTGCCTCCTCAAAGATGCTCTGCATTCTCTCCTTCCATACACTGTAGTTACTATGTCCATCCAACCTATCCTCCACCCTCAAGCCCAAAGACATACTTTCTGTCCTAATAAACTGAAAATAACACTGCTGTAGTAAAGGTACTGTTTTCTTTGTGAAAAATCAGCTTGCTGTAATTTTTTTTGTTGTTGTCCCAAACTGCACTTTTCAGCAAAATACTTCTGATACCATGTAGAAATTTGATAACCCAACCCCGGTTTTCAGTCTCTCCTTATTTCTCCCATAAAATTAGATGTCCATTCCCATAGCCATACATTCAACAAGCTGGAAAAATAAATATTTTCTAAAAACACAAATTCTGAAAATTTCACAGTGCTAAAATGCAGAAATAAAAACTCAAAAAAATAAATCAACCACACACAAAATTTTGACACGCTGATTTTTGGTCAATATGACCCTGGAAAAACCCCCTAGAACTCTTGGGGAAAACCAGTTCGAAAGCTTCTTCTTGTTTCTGATAAATGCTTTTACAGTGAGAGAGAAATACTCATAAAAATTTCAGCAAGTAGTAAATACAACTTATCTTGTTTTCTATGCTTAACCACCGCCTCGGAAAATGTGTACACAGCAAAACAGAAACAACAATAAATGTTGTACTTTCTCCCTCATTTTTCATGCCCAAAAATATAGCAATAAACGCTGTTGTATGACCTCCTCTTTTTGCGTGCAAAACAGCAATAAATGTTGTTGTACGGCCTCCTTGGAAAGCGTGCAGACTGTAATAAACGCTGCTGTACGGAAACTGCCTCGCTTTCTGTGCACAACAACAGTAGCAGGCTATATGACCTACCTCTAAATTCGTGCCACAAAATCAACAACTTTCCTCCCTCAAAATCTATGCCAGAAATTGTACGACTGCCTAGGAATGCATACCCAAAGCTGCTGTAGGAATCTACCTTGAAAACCATGCCAAAACTGCCTTGAACTGTGTGCCAACCCTGTTGTACGGATTTGCTGAAGTGTTGCCTCGGTATGCGTGCCAAGGTTCTGTTCTCCTCCTCACTGCTCAGAAATCTCCTTTGCTCTCTTCTTCTCCTTCTCTCAATCTGCTCATGAAAGAATGAATGACCTTTTCCCTCGTTTTCCTCCTTTAACCTAACCCTAAGTGACTTTTGGGGAATCCCTAAATCTAATGGCTGAGATAGCTTTAGATCTAGGGCTGAGATTAAATGTTCATTTACATCTCACTTTCTATTTTTTAATTCACCCCACTTTAATAAAGACCCACTTAGTCATTTATTTCCAAAGTCACTTTTCACTTTCTAATTTCACATTGACTTTATTAAAGTCACTTTAAAATTAGACTTAGTAACTTTATCACTTAAAGTCACTTTTAAATTAGATTTGACTTTATAACTTTATAAAGTCACTTTAAGAGAAAAATTAAATTCTTTTTGGACACTTTTCCCTAGGCCAAAGATCAAAGCCTTAGGGAACCACCTATCCTCCAGTAACCAAATTTCAACATCTGTGGATGTCCTCTGCATGAATTGGGATCTCCCTCCCAAGCCAAAATGATTCGTTCTGAATTCTGCTCATCAGGAACTTTGTACACTGCATCGCTGCTCCCGTCGTTCCAAATACCGGGAGGTTCCTGAAGTGCAGGATAGTCAACCTCTGAATACCTTTGAATTCTGGGTTCATCCTTCCTGCTTCACCTCCTCCCTCTGTTGCATAATTCTCGATGTAAACCTGTCTTTTCATGGCTGGAAACTGGTATGAGTCTGTGAAGTCTGTATCTATCAACGAGGCATTATCGTATTTTCCTATCTACGATTCTATCCTTTGAATTCTTGCATCGAGCTCGGGCTCGACGACTAAGGTTGTTATCTTTGTCATCTTCTTCCTTCTGCTGTATACTTGAATTGATGTTGTTGTTCTGCTGCTGTGAACTTCTGCTACTGGTCTATTGTTTCAAACTTCTGTTGTTGATTGCCTGCCTTGAACTTCTGCTATTGAAATCATGCTTGTTGTTGTAGTTGTTTTTGTTTCTGCTAACTCGGAATTTTCCGGCATTCTAGTGCTTTCTTCTTTCATGTGGGTTAAGTAATGTTACTGGCACGAATGAGGTTGATATGACCCCATAACTAATTAATTCTTGTTGTCTTTCCTGCGGCTATAATCGTGCGATTAATTACCGTGGTGAGGTGTATTCTAACAGTGCTGATGCTGGCTTCGGGAGTCAGGTAGACATGATGGGTAATAATTATGGCTTAATATGGCAACTTTATTACGGTATGGGGGTTACTAATTACGACAGTCCTTTTTCAAATTCGGGTGATCCTACGAACTGACAACGGTATGATGGGTCATTATGAGTGAATGATATTTGGCACGCTTAGGCTATCTAACATTGTAGACTCTCCCCCCCCGACCACAATTGGTTGCGATGTAGTCTCCACATCGCAACAGGGAAGTTTGCTGCTATGCGGAATGGTGTGGGCTTCTTATTAAGGATTCCTACTCTAATGGGTTGACAAAGCTCAAAATATAATAATTCTATGTCTCATCTCGGTTACAAGAGAGTTATTGACTCTATCTATGCTTCTCTACCCTATTGACTGCTCTCGGGTGCGAGAGTTATTAAATTTTTTTTTGTGGTGCTTACTCATGATAGGGTTTCAGGGGTGCGCCATTCACCCATCCTTGAATTACTTGTCAGTCTAGTTGCGCAAGTCTGACCGCGCCTGAGTCTTTAATCTCTATGACATGGTACGGTCCCATCTAGTGCATTCTGAGTTTTCCTGGGAATTTCTGGAATTTGCTGTCGTAGAGCAGGACTTTTCCACCAATATTGAATGTTTTGTGCTTGATGTGATGGTCATGCCAGGCCTTTTGTCTCTCTTTCTGTACTGATTGATGGAAATCCGCCAAAAATCTATCTTCTTCAAGCTCCTGCAGTTCATGGAGGCGTGCAGTGATGGAGTCTTCGTCTGTCATATGTGTTGTTGAGGCAATTAAGACACTTGGTATTATAAACTCAGCTGGTATTACTTCCTCTTTTCAAATATCCCTTTTTAGGGGTATCTCTCAAACACAAGCAAATTCCAACCAGAGATGGACTGGGAGGGCGTTTACCAGATATGTCACCTTTGAAAAGAAGGTGAGATCTGGAGGCTACTTGGCCCTTTGCAGACTCTGTCTAAGAGTATGGGAAAAACACACCAAGTGGTATACTATCTGGAATGCTCAAGAGAGAAATAATAGTAGTGCAAGCATACAATAGCATATGTAAAACATGTAGCAGATACTCAGAAATATAGAGAGAAAGCTAAGCCATTTTATTATACTAAGAATAGAAATGAGTACAATAGGTGATCAGAGTGATGGCACCTAGACTTGCACCAGGCAAGTGAAGGAAAACTCTCAGAATGACAAAGAAATCGCTGCTCTCTGATCTGCGTCCAAGCTGCTGGAGAACTGGTGTGCTGCTGCTACTGCTGGAACCAATATTTGGGGCTGCTCCCCTACTCGGAAAAAACTGAAACTTTGGAATCCACCTCTACTCACCAAACCCAGAAAAGCCCAGAGAGCGTTTCTGAAATAGCCAACCCCCGAAAATCACCCCCTTGAGGATCTACGCTATCCTCCAAGGCTCTGCGCTGACACTGAAGGGAATCCACCAAAATACTGCCTCAAACTCTGCCAAAATCCTCCAATAGACAAGGGTTGGCCCCTTGCTCAATCTCAAAGCTTGAAACCTCCAAAAGAAACCCAATCTGGAGCTCCCAAGAAATGGACTACGTCCTCCCTCTCAAGACTGCGCAGTCACTAGATGCCAAGCTCCATCACCAAGCCTCAACTCGATCCTCCTGCAAAAATACTGATGGGACTACCTCAACCGAGCAGGCACTCGAAGTCCCCCGGGGCTGAGGGTGAGATCTCCGAACGGAGACACTCGGTGCACTAACTAGTGCTGCAGACTAGCTAAACAACTAGCGTGCTCAAGAAGTCGAAGTGACCAGCTCAATATCATAAACATTGAATGACCAAAATGAGGAGGCTCTCCTCCTTTTATAATGTTGGCCTCTCTCTCAAACCCTAGGCCCATCATCTCCAACGTAGCCTCTCTTGGCCCCACGCTGCCAACTCAACCTGCGCAGTCCCTCCACGTGCTCTAGTGGGTCCCCTCTCTACGTGGTCTCTTTGCCCCCCTTGGCCCACTTAAGTTACAACGTTGTGTCTACTAGGGTGTGAACTTTATGTTTAGAGTGAGTTATGTCCCCCTCTACTCACTTTTATTTATAATTTAACTATAGTAGGCAAAATTGATCAAAATTAATATTTCCAATTAGCCATCGCTAATTGAGAATATTACAATCTCCCTCGGAAAAATGTTGCTTGACCCCAAGCAACTGTAGTGATGGATGTTGCAAGATTTTCTCACTCGCCCAAGTGGCATCCTCATTCGAAAAATTCTTCCATCTCACTAAGAATTCCCGGATTGTCCTGTTCCGCAGCTCCCTCTCCCTGGTATCAATAATGGCCTTTGGCTGCAACACCAAATGCCCCTCATCATCCGTAGGAAGTAGCTCATCTGTCACTGTCACCTGCTGCCCCAATACCTTCTTCAGGCATGATACATGAAAAATGTTATGAATCTTGCTGCCATGGGGCAGCTCCAACTCATAAGCAACCTGTCCAACCCTGCGTATCACCCTATATGGTCCATAAAAACGTGGCTTGAGCTTCTCAGCTCCCTTCTGCTTCAGTGACGACTGTCGGTATGGCTGCAAACGTAGGTAGACCAAGTCACCTACCTCAAACTGTCGCTCCACCCGACCCCTGTCGGCATACAACTTCTGCTGATTCTGCGTTGTAGCCATGTTATCCTTGAGAGCTCGGACAATGTCCTGGCTCTCTTGGATCCAATCTTTGGCTCTCAGAGCCTTGCTAGCACCAAACATCACATCAAAAAAAGATAAAGAATGATATCCATATAAGGCATAGAACGGAGACATACCGATGGATATGTGATGTGTGTTGTTGTAACAGTACTTCCCCAGTTGCAGCCACTTCAGCCACACTCTCTGCTGCCCACTAACATAGTTACGCAAGTAGCCCTCCAGCCACTTGTTAACTATCTCTGTCTGCCCGTCTGTCTTTGGGTGGTAGCTGGTGCTCGGTGTCAACTCTATCCCCACTAGCCAGAAAAGCTCCTGCCAGAATCCGCCCATAAAGCGGCTGTCCCTGTCATTGATAATGGTCTTGGGAAGACCATGTAACCTGCAGATCTCTCTGAAGAATAGCTCTGCCACCTATGCTGTTGTATAGTGTGCGGATATGGCGAAAAAGTGTGTACTTCGTCAGCCGATCAACGATGATGAATATACAATCCTTGCCCTGCACCATGGGCAACCCTGTGATGAATTCCATCGAAATGCTCTCCCATTTCCCCTTTGGAATGGGAAGAGGCTGCAACAAATCTGCTGGATGGCTCATGTCTCCGTTGTTTCTCTGGGAAACCTCGCACTCCATGATATGCTGGAGCACGTCCTCCTTGAGGCCCTTCCATGAGAACCTCTCTTTGATGGCTCTATAGGTTTTGGTAAACCCCTGATGGTCGGACAATGGTGAATCATGTGATGCCGTAAGTATCTTCTTCTTGAGCTGGGAGCCCTCAGTCAAGAAGATCCTATCTCTGTAGTAGATGATCTCATCTATCACCCTGTATCTATCATTTGTCACCTGACCATCTAGAACCTCACAAGCAAACCTGTCCTTGGAGTACTCCACCAAAAGTCAAGCCCTCCAATCTGTATCCAAACTCATCAGAGACAACGTCGCTGGTCTACGTGAAAGTGCATCAGCTACCACGTTGTTCTTCCCCTTGACATACTCAATGTCAAAATCATAAGCCTAGATCTTGCTGATCCACTTCTGCTACCTCTCCTGTAACTGCTTCTGCTCTAAAAAGAACTTGAGGTTGTTGTGATCAGTCCTCACCCTGAACTTGTTACCCACCAGGTACTGCCAGAATTTGGCCAATGCATGCATAATGGCCAGCATCTCCTTGTCGCATATAGCATACAACCACTCATGAGGAAGGAGCTTCCCACTCTCATAGGCTATAGGGTGGCCTCCCTGCATCAACACTGTACCGATCCCCTCTCTCGATGCATCACACTCCAAAACAAAAGGCTGCGTAAAATCTGGCAACGCAAGCACTGGGCAGCTGCTCATAACCTCCTTGAGCCTATCAAAGGCTCGCTGTGCTGTATCTGTCCAACTAAATGCCCCTTTCTTCGTCAGATCGGTCAGGGGTGCAGCGAGCTGAGAGAAACTCTTGACGAACTTCCTATAATAAGTATAGATACCAATAAATCCTCGAAGCTCCGTCACGTTTCTCGGCTCTGGCCAATCTTTGATGGCCCTGATATTCTCCTCGTGGACTCTCACTCCGTCCACCCCTATGATGTGTCCCAAGTACAGCATCTCCGTCAACCCAAAATCACATTTGGAGAGCTTAGCATAGAACTGTTGCTCCTCCAAAATATGCAGTACTGTCTCTAGATGCTAAAGATGCTCCTCCCAAGTCCTGCTGTATATAAGGATATCATCAAAGAAGACCAACATAAACTTCCTCAAGTGACTGCGGAAGATGTGGTTCATGCACGACTGGAAGGTAGCCGGTGCGTTGGTTAGCCCAAAGGTCATCACCAAGAACTCGAAGTGGCCATAATGACACTTGAAAGCGGTCTTGGGAATGTCCTGCTCCCTCACGCGAATCTGATGGTACCCGGATCTCAAATCAATCTTTGAGAAGAACTGTGCTCCCCTCAACTCATCCATCAGCTCATCAATCCTCGGTATAGGGTACTTGTTCTTTAGGGTCTTTTTGTTCAGGGCCCTGTAATCAATGCCCATCCTCAATGTGCCGTCCTTCTTCTTCACCAATACCACAGAAGAAGTAAAAGGACTGGTGCTTGGTCGAATGTGTCCAAGAGCCAACAACTCTTGGATGGCCCGCTCAATCTCGTCCCAATAGGCCTTAGGATGCCTATAGGGGGTGGTAATAACGGCCTAAATGCCCTGCTTTAGCTCTATAGTGTGCTCAAACCCCTGATCTGGTGGCTGACCTGGTGGAATCTCCCCAAACACCGTGGCATACCTGTCAAGGATGGACTGTTTCTCCGGATGCACTGTTTGCCCTGTAGTCCCTGCCTCTGATGCACGCAGCTCTACTGCCCACTCTATGTCTCCCTTCCGGAAGACTGCCTCCATCCGGTGAGCTGAAATAGTCTGAGGCGGATATGTGTGCTGACCCCGTATCTTCTCATGCCTCCCGGTCTTCTCATCATCCCACTCCATCTCCAAGGCCTTCCAATCCGTGGTGACCTTCCCTAGAGTGATAAGCCACTGTACACCGAATATCATGTTGGTGTCCGAGATGTTGACCATGAAAAAGTGGTCAGTCAATGTGTAGGTGCCCATCGTCACTGACAACTCTGGAACATATCGGGCACACTGCATGGCCTAATCTCCTGGGACCAAGACTGAAAACCCATCGAAGCTCTCTGTGGCTCTGACTAGACCCCGAAGTGGCTCTGCTAACCCCGCAACAAACATGTAGATCATCCGTGCTGTGGATAGGTCTGGCACCATCACTGAAATCCTCAGGAAATCTGCAATATACGTCTCCAGGCTCCCGGTCTGCTTGAGCCTCGTCAGCTCAACAAAGTTCTCCTCCGGATCCCTCCGGTCAAACCTCTCTATCAACCTCCGAGTGAACTCGGAATAGGTAGTCACTGTGGAATGCCCGAGTGTAACCATCCCATGGAACCACCAGTCCTGAGCCTCGCCATCCAAATGCAGCGTGGCCACCTTGATGGCCTCCGTCTCTGCCATCTGGTTGAGCTGGAAATATATGTCCAGCTTCTCCACCCAAGACTTTGCCGAACTGTTTGATGACCCATCAAATGTAGGCAAATGGAATCGGCTCGCTGTACGCTGGGTGTCTCCATCATGATAATGTCGGTGCCCTCTGTGATGGTTGTGGGGTCTGCTGTCCCGTTGGAGCTGAACAAAGTCTCTGAATGAAAGGGCATCCCTGAACTCCTGCCCATATGCCTGGTACTCAGCAAAATAATCACCCATGTGGCCAGGCTCTGGCTCCTGCTGTGCTCCTGCCCCTGTGTCTGCACCCAGAAAAGTGGGCATAGTGGAACGTGTGGGTGCATGTGATGCTTGGTGCGGAGTGGCATCCCGCTCCTGCAAATGGTGGGATGTGCCCGACCCCTCACCAACATGGAAACCCCTTGGGGTTTCACGCTGTCTAGCCTCCACAGCAGTGAATCTCTAACCCATCATCTTGATCTGCCTCGCCAGATCCTGCACTGATTTGAGGAGTGCTTCCCCAAACTGTTTTGCATCACTATCATTTGCCATTGGCTCTCCCTGCTCTGTGTCTACCACAGGCTCCTCCTGTTCTGCGTCTATCACAGGCTCCTCCTGTTCTGCGTCCACCACCCGAACGCAGTCACCCTCTCCGTAGGTGTTCTCCAACCTACGCTCAATGTCTCTGTACTTCCTACCTCTGTAGCAGATGTAGGGTTTCTCCCCCGGTGTCATAGACAACTAGCTCCACAGGCTGAGCCAGATCTATGCTCTGATACCACTGTAATATCCCTTTTTAGGGGTATCTCTCAAACACAAGCAAACTCCAACCAGAGATGGACTAGGAGGGCGTTTACCAGATATGTCACCTCTGAAAAGAAGGTGAGATCTGGAGGCTACCTGGCCCTTTCCAGACTCTGTCTAAGAGTATGGGAAAAACACACCAAGTGGTATACTATTTGGAATGCTCAAGAGAGAAATAACAGTAGTGCAAGCATACAATAGCATATGTAAAACATGTGGCAGATACTCAGAAATATAGAGAGAAAGCTAAGCCATTTTATTATACTAAGAATAGAAATGAGTACAATAGGTGATCAGAGTGATGGCACCTAGACTTGCACCAGGCAAGTGAAGGAAAGCTCTCAGAATGACAAAGAAATGGCTGCTCTCTGATCTGCGTCCAAGCTGCCGGAGAATTGCTGTGGTGCTGCTACTGCTGGAACCAAATGAGTATTTGGGGCTGCTCCCCTACTTGGAAAAAGCTGAAACTCTGGAATCCACCTCTACTCACCAAACCCAGAAAAGCCCAGAGAGAGTTTCTGAAATAGCCAACCCCCGAAAATCACCCCCTTGAGGATCTACGCTATCCTCCAAGGCTCTGTGCTGACACTGAAGGGAATCCACCAAAATACTGCCTCAAACTCTGGCAAAATCCTCCAATAGACAAGGGCTAGCCCATTGCTCAATCTCAAAGCTCGAAACCTCCAAAAGAAACCCAATCCGGAGCTCCCAAGAAATGGACTGCGTCCTCCCTCTCAACACTGCGCAGTCACTAGATGCCAAGCTCCACCACCAAGCCTCAACTCAATCCTCCTGCAAAAATACTAATGGGACTACCTCACCTGAGCAGGCACTCGAAGTCCCCCGGGGCTGAGTGTGAGATCTCCGAACGGAGACACTCAGTGCACTAAACAGTGCTACAGACTAGCTAAACAACCAGCGTGCTCAAGAAGTCGAAGTGACAAACTCAATATCATAAACATCGAATGACCAAAATGAGGAGGCTCTCCTCCTTTTATAACGTTGGCCTCTCTCTCAAACCCTAGGCTCATCATCTCCAACATAGCCTCTCTTGGCCCCATGCTGCCAACTCAACCTGCGCAGTCCCTCCACGTGCTCTAGTGGGTCCCCTCTCTACGTGGTTTCTTTGCCCCCCTTGGCCCACTTAAGTTACAACGTTGTGTCTACTAGGGAGTGAACTTTATGTTTAGAGTGAGTTATGTTCCCCTCTACTCACTTTTATTTATAATTTAACTATAGTAGGCAAAATTGATCAAAATTAATATTTCCAATTAGCCATCGCTAATTGGGAATATTACATTTCCGTATATCCACTGGAATGGAGTCTGATTATGCAATCTCTTTATGGTTGTCTTGAATTACCACAATGTGGTTGGTATCCTTTCATCCCAGTCATCGTTATTGAGACTTTTGTAGTCTACACATACTTTAATTTCTGATTTCTCCTTTTTACTTTGTATTACAATTGGGCTGACCCATTCTGCTTCCTGAACTGGAAAAACAAGCCTGCCTTCAGCATTTTGTCTATCTCTGCTTTAACCTTTTTTTTACTCTCGGATTCAGGCAGTAAGGCCTATGTTTTACTGGCCTCTCTTCTAGTTTTAAGAATATGCGCATTTCCCCTAGATCTCCTTTGATTCCTTTGAGATCTGCCACTAAATATGGGAACAAGTCTTCGTACTCGTGTAGCAGGTCAAAGATTTCCTTTGTTGTCTCTGTATGCCAATAATCTCTGATAGATGCAATCTTGGGCTTCTATGTGCTTCCGATATTCTGCTTCTTTTTCTTCAAAGGTAGCAGGTGTAATCCCTCTGTAGTAGGTTCTTCTTGTATTTCCCGTTCTCCCTCCTTCTCTTCAAAGTATAGATGTCGAAGATTCTCTAAATCGTCATCGTCTATTTGCCGATATATCCTTTTACATGCTACTGATTCTTCGACTTTCTGCTCTGATAAAAGTATCTCTTCATCCTCCTGAAGCTCTGGAAAGAACAATACTTTTTTAATTGCTTGAAGGGCATCTGTAACTTGCTCTGTATCCCCTTTGAAAGAAAAACATTGCATGAATGCTGCCGCCACTGTTTCCCAGGTACCAGTTCCTCTCTTCTTCTTTTCTATCAGGTACCAAGCCTGTGGAATGGTGTCCAATGAATGTATAAAGTTGTGCGCCCACAAAGATTCTGGGCATCCCTCTTTTCTCCACTCACCTTTGCAACTTCTTAGATGTGCTATTGGGTCAGAATTTCCTTGGTACTTCTCTCTGAATTGCGGTCCTAAAGCTTCATGGAATCTGGTTCTTAATGCTCTGGCAACATCTTCCCATCGCGAAAGAGAGTTGCGATGGGTAGCCCACCACCTTGCAAACGTGGATTGCAGTGATATGTCCATAAGAGGGACTCTATGTTCTACTTGTACCTTAAATTCTACATTGGTAATGAATGTATTCACAGTATGCATATTTGAGAGAATAGGATATCCTCTTACCTCTATACCAATCCAGTTGACTCTTCGAATATTGGCGCATCTTCTGGTGTTGATTTCATATCCTCCCTGTTGCCAATCATCCCATGTGACTTCGGACCCTAAGTCGGAACTCTAAACGCTTCTCCAGCGCACGGTCCCTCCTACTGTATGATTAATGTAATCCTCTCTGCTCCGTTTCGTCATCTGGTAGAGTTGATCTAGAAGCTGTGCATCTTCTCTGTTGTCAATAGTCTCTGTGTATTGGGGCCCTTGATATGGGTCTAATGGTTGAACTACTCTGACCTCGCCATCTTCGAATATCATTAATTCCTTTTTTTAGATCAATCATTGCATAATTCTCAAAGGCCCAATCTATCCCGGGTAAAGCAGGATAGGGATCCTTGTCTCCCATGATATCTATTGCTTCAAAGTCTGTATAGATTTTTACTCCCGCGACATCAACTTCGACTTCCTCTAGCCTTCCTATTGGTAGAATACAGTATTGATTAGACATTCTGAGTTGTATTGGTGAATATGTTGGATTTGGTTTTCCCAGTGCTTCCCATGTCTTTCGTGGCAGGATGTTGACATTTGATCCGAGATCAAGCATTGTATCTCTCATTTGAAATCCCGCGACCTGGGTGTTCACACAAAACTCCTTTCCTATTCTTCTCTTGTTCCTTTTCACCCTTCTTATGTACTTTTTTGTTGTATTCCTCGAGTCTCAAGGCTCTGCATTTCCTTGCACGACCAATTCTAAATTTTGCTTTAGTTGTTCCAGCATTGATCCATTGTTTACAATTTTCAGAAACAGTCGGAACCATTCCTCCGTCGATGTACTTGTATGGATTCCCTTCTCTCTTTCGCCCATTTATTTTGGAAGTTCCATACTTTGATGTTTTTCCATTTGGGAAAATGTTTCTATTGCATCTTTAAAATATTGCTTCTGTCGATCTGGGTTAAAGGCTTTCTTTGGGGATGCAGGTCTAATTAGCTTTACTGGGTCCATGTCTCGTGCATCCTCTCCTATTTTCTTCCCTCCCTGCGTTACTATAGCTACAATTTGCATGGGCTGGGCCTCTACTATTCTTGGTTCTGCGTTAAGTAGGTTAGCTCCCCTTTGTCTAGCTCTTTCTTCCCACCTCTTAATCAGTTCTGGGTAGTCTTCGATTGCATGTGCATTAACTCTGCATTGAGAGCACCATGGTCTCCTAGGTAGCGAACATTCCCTCGCTACATGCCCTTCCTGATCGCAGTTATAACATCTTACTGGTCCTCTTCCTCCAGTTCTGCTACCTCTCATTCCTCCTCCTCGCCCCCTTGGAGTTTCGTTTACCCTATAAGATGGCCTGTCTAACCGTTCCGCTAATGCATTAAGTGCTCCGCATTGCTCCGTATTATGGGTCGTAGATGCACAAAATTCACAGTAGACATTGTTTGGAACATTAGAATATTTTTGCAGAATTGGACACAGTCGTGGAGGATGACCAATACCTTTGCATATTTCACAGCATTTGGCTACTATCTAATTCTATTGATTGGGGAATCCCAGAAAGTGGGGTTGTGGTTGGTATAGTCCTTGAGTATTTATCTGTGTAACTCCATCGACTGGTGGGGCCCCCTGTGCTCCGGCCGCCAAAGTTCCAATGTTTGTTCGTCACAACCTCGGACATTCTGTGGCAACGTGTCCTTCCATTAAGCAATGTGTGCACCACACGTTGGGTCGTGCAGGGCATGCTGGTTGAATGTCCTTCAATTTCTCCGTTAAACTGGCTATTTGATGTTGTAGCCCCAGTATGGATGGATCTTGTACCACTGTTCCCCCTCTGAATTCCTGTGGATACCCCACCATAGCTTCTATCTTCATGGCCTGCTCGAGAGCATCTTGAAGGGTATCAATCTTCTGTTGCGTCAGCGGCGTCCTTGTCAACGGTAGGAGTGCTTTGATGAACCAATCCTGCTGGTGATTTGGATCGATTGGGTAACTAAGCTTTCCAATCGCATCCTTAAATATTCTCATCAAATCCCAGGCTGTTTCTCCTTCCCACTGCTTGATTTCCCTGTAATATCCCTCAAGGGAAATAGACAGCAATACAAGCATACAACAATATAGAAAATGCCGGAAATAGAACATAAAGCAAATACACATAAAAATGCCGAGAATGCTAAGCCATTTTATTAATCTGAGAATATAATGAGATACAATGGATAATCAGAATAAATGCACCTATCCTTGCACAAGGCAAGTGAAGAACCCTCTCAGAAAAACAGGAAATGGCTGCTACAAGAAACTGCCGTAAACTGCTGCTACTGGAATGGACTGAAGCTAGGGGCTGATCCCCTTGCCAGAATGAGCTGAAAATCTGCAGACCACCCGAACTCACCACCCCGGATAGAACCCAGAAACCATATCGAAAATGGACAGCCTCCGAAAATCACCAAGGAAACCCTCCTCAAGGAATTACGCTGCCCAGGAAGGCTCAGCGCAGATGCCAAAAGATATAAGCTGAAACGGAACCACAAACTCCTCAAGAAACCTCCTGCCGACAATACTGACCCTCTCCTCTGAATACCAACTGAAACTCCTGCAGAAAATCCCCGTAACAGAACACCTCCAACTGGAACTGCGTCCTCTCTCCCAGGGACTGCGCAGTCACCAAAAGAAGCCCAGCTCCTCCGCCAAACAACAACCAAATCTCCCGCAAAAGACTGAAGAAACAACCTTACCCGAGGAGGCACTCGAAGTCCCCCGGGGCTAAGGGTGAGATCTCCGACCGGAGACACTCAACGCACTAAACAGTGCTGCAGACAAGCTAAACAGCCAGCGTGCTCAAGAAGACAAAAGTCTAGCTCAATATCATCAATAACAAGAATGCCAAATGAGATAGCTCTCCCTCCTTTTATAACGCTGGCCCTCCTCAAAACCCTACGTGGTCCCTCTCTGTCCCACGTGCTCCTCATAAGACTGCGCAGAAGCTCCTAGAGGCTACGTGAGCCTCCTCTCATGCGTGGTGTGGACCCCCAAGGCTCCCCCTTAAGTTATAACGTTGCCTCTACTAGGGAAACACTTTATTTTATTTAAGTGAGTTAGGCCCCTTTTCTCACTTTTATTTATTAATTAACTATAGTCGGCAAAACTATACAAAAATCAAATATTCCAATTAGCGGTGCTAATTAGGGATATTACATTCCCATAGCTTAGACAATCCCTACTGATTCGTCTGAGGGAATTTGAATTCTTGAACAAATTCTTTCTTGACATTGTCTATTGCAGGGTTCGGGTGTGCTTCTGACCACTTAATGAACCAGCGCAAAGCTCTTTCTCTAAGTGTGATTTGGAACTCAATCAAATTGACGGCATCTAGTGTCTGTCGAACCCTCCAAATTGCTTCGCAAATGTACCAGTGCTGTTCTACATCATCGTTCCCTTTCCCAGAAAATTATGGATATCGGGTGAACGATCCCACCATCTTCCCTTGTGTTGGTGGTACTAAAATAAAACCTCTACTTCCCGGATGAGAGATTGTACTACCATCACTATTGCTAGTAGATATCTGTATTGTGGATTTAGTACTACTCAACTTGCTAAACTCCCGTAACTTAACAAAGAACCTGTCAGGTGGATGATAGAGTGCCAGGGGAAGGTTAGGAATAGTGCTACTTGAACCTTGGGGAATAGGATTACCTTGCGTTATGGGTGTCAACCTCTCTTGGAATAGTTGCTCCACCGCGACATGTAGCTCCACATCAGACTCCTCCTCGGGGCGCGCGTCCTCCTCATTGGACTTTTCTCCCTTTTCTCTTAGGGCTGGGCTCCTATAGACTTGTCTGACTTCCTTAATAGTCCCTCCTATTCCTTGGGATCCCATTTGACCTTCTTTCTCCTCTGTCATTTGTGGCACCTTTTCCTTGTTCTGTCGATTCTTCTCCTGCTTCTCGAACTCTTTCATTGCCCTGCAATCTGCGCCCTCCGATGTGCTCTCCACTCTCTCAACCTACTGGAGGTTCCGGAATCCATTTCCCTATTCCCCCTTTTCCCTTACTTGTAGCATCTTTCCCTCAACTCCTTCCCCCAGTACTGGAGGTTTAGCTCTCCATATCAGGGTTTTGGAAGGACATCAGGCCCTCGTCCACCATTAGAGCTTTAATCCACAACGGGATCTCTTTCAACAGTTCTCCCCGCAACCCATATCTAAATATGTCTTCGGCTTTTGTGAAAGATTGGTAACACTCGGCTGCAAATTCTACAATGTACCCTTCCAAGGGAGACTGTACCCAAAAATCTATTGAATGGGTTAGATCTGTATTTAAGTTATGGAGTGTGACTAGATCTGTGTGCGTCCAAGTGCGACAGACTCTGCGTGATCCTCCTGGGAGTGACTTGATTCGAAGTCTTTGCAACCAGTTGTAAAGCTCTTCGGGAAAATTTCCCCAGAAAATTTCGTATATGTCACTCGCAGATTCATAAAACAGGACTCGATCTTTAATAGTTTTCTCCCACTGCTGCCAAATTTCCGCTTGTTGTGATATAAACTAATCTATGTGCTTGTACCACCAATCTTGTAGTTCCTTCTCACAGAGCCTAGATACCATGATCTAGCTTCTAAATAAATCTTCAGGTCCTAACAACGAAACCATTTGTTGGCGAAAAAGGAGATCATTGACCAAGACCCAGGTTCAAGTTTTGAGGCCAACAAGGTTTCCACAATAGTCTAGAACAACGCTGGCATTTTCACCTTGCTCAAGGGAGTAGGGCGTCTCACCTGAGGCGTGCCGTGACCTTAATAAGATTAGAAGCTAAAGCATTGGTATAAAGGACAGATATGAACACAAACAATAGCTATGAGGATGTAGAAGCCACGTATGTATCTCAACTATAAGAAGGAGCTATCATTCACCAGGACATGTTCAGAGCGCTAAATAAAAATTTAAATTAGGCATACATTCATCATAAGCAAGTAACCATCAATCAACTCATGATATCACACACAGCAACAACACGATTTCATTAACTATATCAAAACAACATACATGTGCTCCGCAGAGTCTATTACAATTCAGATCAGTAAAAAAGACTTCTCACAGAGCTCTCTTAAGGTTTTGCTTCTCCTCGGCCTCTCGCCGAACTGACTAACTTGCTAACTCCCTAGCCGAACTGGCAAATTGACTGATTGCCTACCTATTTGTTTCTCGCCGATTGACACTGCCAGTCCTTGCTTCTTTCTCTCTCTGCTGCTTCCCGCTTCTTTTTTATCACTAAGAGTTCTACTGATTGTTCTTGTCTCCCTTCTCTACCATTTTCTCTGTTCTCTGCCAATGTCATGCCACCCATCTTCTGGCTTTCTGTAACCGTGACAGCTCCCTGCCTTCCTTGATTGTGTTCTGCCACCTGTCCTCTAGCTTTCTGCAATTGTGACAGCTCCCTGCCTCTCTTGGTTGTGCTCCGCCACCTGTCCTCCACCTCTCCGTAACTCAAAACTGTTCTATCCCAAAAACAAAGGCCCCAACAACATATTGCAAACATCTTCACCAAAGCGCTTGGAAGAGAAAAGTTTCAAAGATTCAGAATGATGCTTGGACCCACCTGTAACACCCTCATCCCACATCTACCCAAGTAACCGACCAACCGGAGTAAATATGTGACGAGAGGCCACTATAATGGGATTCAACCTCTTAGGTGCCCTTACAAAGGTGGAATCAATGGACACACATCAAACGAACCTTCCACATCAGTAACAAAACTCCCAGGAGCCATCCCAACCACTTAGGTAAGCAACCCGTGGGTCCCACTAATTTTTTAGACCATTAAACCCCTAGACGCTCTCTTGATATGGACAAGGGTGCATCTGGGAGGCTCTGGATGCTCCCACAGCATGGGCACTCATGCATCCAGGGATTTTTTTCCTTAGGCCTGTGCTAGCGTTCCTGGGATTTGATCCACTTTTTTAGGCCCAGAGCCTAGAAAACCATGACAATTTCAGAAATGAAATGTAACAGCGGAATAATGATGAAAAAGAAAACACTTGAACAAGGACTTGATTGGACCCCTACTAGCCATGACAGATATTTCATCAAACATGTCACAAATATGTAATCTACAGGTTTAAATAATAGATCTGAGCATAGGGGTCTCATACTTATCTGAGAAATGCTAAGAAGCATTGTTGCCTCATCACATTAACTGCATTACCATCTAATTGGGCACAGATACATTGTTCATTCATTTAAAAATCAAAACATGATGAGAGTCATACATCATCACCATCATAAAACACATTCCTAACCAGCATATAAACAACAGAAATGACGAGCACATAATATCCATCCAATCAACTTAATAACAAACATATTTACCCATCAATACAAGAGGAAAATAGCTTATTGCCATAAGAAAAATGCAACCAAGTATGGGACTTCCACGTTCCACCTGACCATATAAATGGCTGAGCCAAATCTCTTTTCAGCCAGTCACCCCCGTGCCATATTCCAAGCATGAATAGGGGATCTTATAAAACTCATCAATAAAAATCGAACCAGGGCTTCCAAAGGCCAAACCACCTCAACCCTCAACCAGTGATTCCACCTCACGGTCGGACATCACAACCATCACCATATTAGTCTCCACCCAAGATGTCCAAGGCTCCAGAGCGTTTGTTCCAACCAAGGCTCCAGGACTAGTAACTCAAACAATAGCTGCTGCCGAGCTCCAGAGCATTTGTCCAACCAAGGCTCCAAGACCAGTAACTCAACCCACCAAGGGCTCTAGAGCATTTGTCCGTCCAAGGCTCAAGGACTAGTAACTCAACCCAGGCTGTTATAGGGCTCCAGAGCGTTTGTCCAACCAAGTCTCTAGGAACTAGTAACTCAACCCAAAGCTAAAGGAATATGAGAACCAACTAGAAAAACAAACAATGAAATGAACCCACAACAACATGGATATCTAGGAAATGGAAAGGCTAGGCAAATCCACTGTCAATCCAGGCAATCCTCCATGCCAATGATAGATCATGACCAAGAAACCACATGCATATGCAATGCAAGCCAAAACTAGCAAGGAAACCATATATGTAACTCAATACCTGCAAAGCAATCTAACTGTAGCCGATGGTCTCGATGCCCTCTTGTGCTTTCCTGCCTTTCCTTTTCCTTCTTGCTCCAAATCCAAAGTATTTCACCCTCCTCCAAGAGTTCTCCAAGAAAACTCTAAGTTTCCAAGAGTATGAGAGAGAGAATAGAATGAGAGCTCCACCATAGAACTGAGAAAAGGTTTGAGCAAAAGCTTGCCAACTGATCCTTAGAAGCCTTTTTATCAGTGAGGCCTCTAATTTCTTCATTTTCCATTATTTTCCTTCACTTTCCTCCTCACATGCAACTTGTGACCTTTCACCTCCCTTTTCTCCTATTTTTCATTATTTTCATAAATAATGTCAAATAATGTCTCATTCCTTTCCAAAGCCTTAGCCATTGCCTTTGCCAATTTCCTTTAGCCATAATAATCGAAATGAAAACCCACTAGGATGTTTTTCCCACCATTTAGCTTGGAATACGTGTCCCATGACCTTGGTATTATATATATTTTTTTACAAGTATTTTTAACCAGCACTATTACAAAACCCTCCCCCTTGGGGGAACATCGTCCTTAGTGTTCAATGACACCTACAAACCAAAAACTGCTAAAAAATAGCATACTGCCTATGGAGCTTTATAACACAACTCGTTGCAGTATTTACAATGACTACTATTGAAACATGACAAACATACTGTTTTCTGGAGCTTTATAACGCAACTCATTACGATATTTACAATAACAACCACATTTGCTTCAACCAAAAAATAATCATACTGTCTATGGAGATTTATAGATCCAATTCAATACAATATTTACAATAATATACACATATACTCATTTGTTCAACCAGAAAATAGAGGTATACGATGCCCCCATATCAACAACAAGGGAATCCAGAGACTCACACCTCCACCCTCAAAGTAATACTAGGATTCACCTCCTTCCTAGGAAGTCTAGAATCCACTGCCAAAGTCAAAGTTGCATCCAATGTCCAGTGCTACAATCCTGCATTGTTGTCTTCTTAATGAACAGTTACCGACTCATTGTTCCAGGGTGCACTGTCAATGTGCATCTGATTCCATCTGCCAATGCTAATGACCAAAACAAATCCACCCCCGACCTTCCCTTCTCTGCTACAACGTCTCTCGGGAAATCTGGTCACCCCCTTACGTGCAGTCACACACCTCCCTGTTGACATGGGTTGCATCGGATGTGCTCTAAGTCTCAAAATTTGCAGGCAGGCTTAGGCACATGTATTCCAAAGAATCCGAAAATCTTTTTTGAAAATTCTACTCGGAGTGTTTTATTAAAATAATTAATTATTTTTAATGGGACCTTAAGTCTAAACTTAGGAAATTAAAATAATTAAAGGGTATTAATAAAACAAAGTGTGAATCTTCTAGAGAAGACGAAGATCAAGTCAAAAGTTAATCTTAGCTATTGATTAACAGTTTAATCTCGATCGTTGAAGTCTCAATGAGAAGATTATAAGAAGGGCTTCATGCATCATTTGGAAGATACATTGGGAGAGAAAATCTAGAGATCGAAATTCTTTAGTGAGCAGTGCTTAGAGAGAAAATCGATCGAGAAGATTTTAGCAGAGAGGGGCAGAGATAATTATTGGTTGGAGGTTTTCCTGAGCCGGGGAATACACTGCAGAGAAGACAAAGAGCAGTACGCAGAGGAGAAACTTAGCAGCTACTCAGAGCTAGCAAAGGCAGCGTAGTAGCCTTGAGGAAGTCCGTGATTCAGCTGAGGATCAGTCAGATCCAGTGCCAGAGAGCTGGGGTGTGAGACCGAGAGGCTAGAGGGTCAGATCCAGCCAACAGAAGAACCACCCAGTAGTAGTGATGCAATCCCCATGCAGAGTGATGCATAGACTGTGTACAAGTAGTGGAGGGCTTGTCAATTCGAGGTTTGGCCAGTTTGGGCTACCAGTGTAGGTGTGTGAGGTAATCTTACTAGCTCTTTATTAGTCAAATTCTTTGTGAGGATATCTAGCAAGTCATCCCAGATTGTATTCAGAAAATTACTGCATAATAAACAAACCCTCAACTGCTGCACTGGTTTTCCCGCATTGGGTTTTTCTGGGGACATTAGTCCAAAAACAATGGTGTCATGTGTCTCTGATTTATTCTTTCTCAGATCTTGTTTCCACACATTTAGTTTCCATAGTTTAATTTTGTAAAGGTTGTAGTGTCTGGGTTTCAGTATTTTTGTAGAAAATAGTAAATAATTTGTTCAAGTAATTAACAAGTAGAAGATTTATCATCAGTTGCTGCAGTAGGATTCCATATCTCGGAATTTTCACATGGTATCAGAGCTTGTTTAGCAGTGCAGGAGGAGCAAGAGAGCGGATCCAGTAGATCCAACGTTGAAGAAGAAGTCAAGGATCAAAGAGTTGTGTAAGTAGTATATTGATCTCCCCATTGATTATGCAGTCCAAGCCAGGAGGGCTAGATCTGCAAGGAAATCTCTCTCTAAGTGAGCCGACAGAGATGTAGGATTTTCCGGTTTGTAGTTGCCAAAGGCGGAGGGAGCAATACGGCAGATTAGCGCAGATCGGCAGGTTGGAGGGACGCAATTTCTGCTAGGCAGTGATTGCTAGTGAAGAAAGCATTAGAAGAAATTAGTTGAAGACACATTTCGGGATTTTTGACCTCAAAATGTTTCTTGCCCAAGAAACTATGATTTCCCATGCAGAAGCAATAGAGTTCATGAACTATTTGGCTTGCTCTAGTATGGAGTGCGTAGAGTCAGCTACACAGAGGGTTAGAGGCAGCAAATCAACAGTGATTGAGTGAGAAGGCAGCCAGTGGGTTGCGTGACTAGGAATGGTTGTAGGGTGTCTCCAACCACATAATCTGGAAGGCAAGGATCTTCTTCTTTATGAACATGACCTCAAGCACTTTATCGACAGTGCCCAGGCTAAACCGGTAGATGTCACACCATTGAGAGCCTTCAAGAAGAACATGGCTAAAGCCAAATGGTTGATCCTCGACGGAGTGAAGGATCATATTGTTTCACGCATTTTTGGCAAAGGAATAGCCAAGGAAATGCGGGATGCCTTGGCCACGCTATATCAGGGGTCTTCCGAGTAGTGGAAGATGTTTCTGGAGGAGAAGATGTAATATTCCCAATTAGCAGCAACTAATTGGCAATATTAATTTTGCTTAGATTTTCCCTTTCTAATGTTTAGTCAAGAAATAAAAGGGGTGATGGGACCCATAACCCAAACATAGGAGAAAATAACTCCCTAAAGTCACTTAGATAAATTCGGATTTCAGCATGGGGCCCAAGGGAGCCAAGTGACAACGCAGGGAGAGGGACAGTGTGGAGGCAGTGTGAGCCAGGCAGCGCAGTGGCAGCATGGGCCAGGACAACACTGTCTAGTGGGGACAGCGTGGCCATGAAGGGACAATGCAGTTGAGTGGGGCCCGAGGGAGAGCTAGGCTCTCAAGCATAAAAGGAGGGAGAGGCTAACCATTCAATCATTCTATTATGCATGTTTTGATTTTCTTTCTATTAGACATTGAGCACGCTTACGCTGTTTAGTGAAGTCTGCAAGTGTTGTTCAGCACGCAGGTGTCTCCGAGCGGAGATCCCAACCTCGGCCTCAGGGGACTTCAAGTGCCCGCTTAGGTGAGGAGATCTACCATGGTTTTCCAGAGCAGAGCACACAGTACCTTTCAGCCAGGAGCACGTAGTCACTAAGGCAGCGCAGTCACACTCAAAGATTACGCAGTCTTGGGAGGAGGTAGCACCGAGAGAGAAGGGAGATCCGGGATTTCATCCCGGGAGTAGTGTGAATGGATCAACCCTTCACAAATCATATTTTTTAGTAGGAGGAGGCCATAATTTTCATTTTGATAGTTCCGGGCCAATGTACTCACCTGGAGTGCGTGATTTTCCCAAGGGGATCAAATTCTAGGGTCAGCCATTCCGAAATTTCTTCCTTGGTTTTTTCGGGTTTTTGGAGGAGAGATCATATCAGGAGTTTCATATTTTTCTGAGCAGGGGAACAGTCCCAAAGAGCAGCTCCATTCCAGAAAGAGGTAGTAGTTCAGGCAGCAACAACAACAACTCAGGTAGTTACGCAGTCATAGAGGGAGCAACCATTCACTAGGAGATTCTGAGAGTATTTTCAGCTTGCCTTGAGCAAGACAAGGTGCCATCATTCTGATCACCTTTGTACACATTTTTATCTTTCAGATTATAATAAAATGGCTCAGTGTTTCTCCATGTCTGTAGTGTTTTTCATGATGTCTCTCTATTTGTTGTAGTTATTGTTTATGTTTCTTTATATTGTTGTTTATTTCCTATTCGGAATATTAGAGTGGTATCAGAGCTCATAGACTTGGCTTAGCCTGTGGATCAGATCAGTTTATGACACCCGCAGGAAAGGAATACATCACTTACCGGACAGAGCGGTACAAGAGCCGAGAGCGGAGACTCGAGGCCACATTTGGAGAAGGGGATTGTGTTCTAGTGGTGGACACAGAGGAGGAAGAACCTATGGCTGAAGAAAGAGATGATAGGAAGGAGTTCGGGAATCTCATCCTGAAATCTATGCAGAAGCTCTCGAGGAGGATAGATGAAATGGGTCAGAAGTTTGCCGCGAATAATAGACAGCATGAAACGCCAAGGGGTTTTCACATCGGTGACGGATCCGACACTTCCCATCACATACAGGAGTAGATCACAATGCAGTAGGTAGTACCAAACACTCCCCCACGTTCCACAATGCCCACATTCCTAACTACAGGCACCGGGACAGGAGGGCCTTAGGAGCCGAAGGTGATTCATTTGGGGGAATATTTTGCAGAGTATCAGTCCTATGGGTGATATTTTGGTGAAGCTCTCACTTTCCACGATTTTTCCCAGCTCAAGAAGGAAAACAGATCCCGCAAACAGAACAGAGGTGGTGGGTACACGTAAGGAGGTGAGCTCCAATGTACCATGCGCAGGTTTTTCTTGCCAACATTTGACGGGTCATCTAAATGTTTAGCAAAAGGTTGGGTGGAGAAGCTCGACATTTATTTTCAGCTTAATCAGATGGCAGAGGGAGAGGCCATAAAGGTGGCAGCGCTACACCTTGAGGGAGAGACCCATGACTGGTGGTTCCATGGGATGGCCACACTGAGTCACTGAACAGTGACAGTGTATGTGGAGTTTACATGGAAATTGGTGGAGCGGTTTGACCGAAGGGTGTTGGACATTGGGTTCAACGCTCCCTGTGTGTTTCGCGACATGGACTAACCGCATCTCTTGGATCCTAACTCTAGCAATTGTAGCGGAGACTAATGCCTACGGGTTTTGGTCTAATGGAAATCGTGATTCCAACAAGTGGTATCAGAGCGACAGGTCTCGAGTTCAAAACTCACCCGGCTCGCGTTTGGGGGGAGATTGTTGGACATTGGGTTCAACGCTCCCCATGTGTTTCGCAACATGGACTAACCGCCTCTCGTGGATCCTAACTCTGGCAATTGTAGCGGAAAATAATGCCTATGGGTTTTGGTCTAACAACAATCGTGATTCCAACAAAGGGATCCGAAAGAGAATTTTTTTGAGCTGACGAAGCTCAAGCAGACTGGGAACTCGGAAACTTACATTTACGAGTTCTTGAGACTTTCCGCGATGGTACCCGACTTGTCCTCAACTAGGAGGATTTACATGTTCATTGATGGGTTAGCAGAACCTCTGCGTGGGCTAGTTAGATCCACGAGGCTTGCTACACTTCCAGATGCAGTCGGGAGGACCAGAGATTTGTAGGATGTTTTGCCCAGGACCAAAGCTCCTTTCCCTAGAGACCGACATTTCAGCCAAAGGGGAAGGACACGAGAGTTCCATTGCTGAAGGGGAACTAAGGCTAGGGGCCTTCGGACGATGATACTTGGAGAGACTTGAGATGGAGGAAGCTATGCTTCACATGCCAGGAGCCATGGGCACCGGGTCATCGATGTGCCGCAGGGAAGGCACATTACATAGAGGTCTTCTCCGACAATGAGGGAGAAGAAGATGCCTATGAGGGGATAGAAACAGAGGCCATCGCTGTAGTTCGGAGAGGGGATCATCCACCACCTCCTCGCCCAAGAGTAGGAGGAGCAGCGTTTGCACCCACAGGAGGGGTCCTTGCATCTTTGCGAGTGGTTCCGAAGTATTTGACACTGTGTGTCTGGGGCACCATTTAGGGATAGCGTGTTTCAGTTCTAGTCGAAAATTGGGCCACTCACAACTTTATTGATGCCCAGCTGGTAGAGAGGAGGGGCATACAGACAGAGAGCTTTGATGGCTTCTCAGTACTAGTACCAGGTGCCAGAACTATGCAGTGTGGTAGATACGTTCCGAGGCAGAGCTGGGTATTTCAAAGCCAGGGGCCACATGGTAGGCAGTTCACCCAGAGGTGCAGTTGATTTTGGATAGGTATTCCACGATTTTTGGGGATATACCACTAAGACAGCCACCAGATTGGGGATTTGAGCATAACATTGAGCTGGAGCAGGGTATTGAGGCTGTGATCACCACACCCTATAGGCATCCTAAAGCCTACAGGGATGAGATTGAGAGAGCCATTCGTGAGCTCTTAGCACTGGGGCACATCCAGCCCAGTACTAGCCCATTTGCTTCTTTTGTTGTATTGGTGAAGAAGAAGGATGGCGCACTGAGGATGTGCATCGACTACTGGGCTCTCAACAAAATACGATGAAGAACCGATACCCCATCCCGCGGATTGATGAGTTGATGGATGAGCTAAGGGGATCGAAATTCTTCTCCAAGATCGATCTGAGGTCGAGATACCATCAAATCTGAGTGAGGGACCAAGATGTCCCCAAGACTGCTTTCAGGTGCCATTATGGCCATTTTGATATTTTGGTGATGCCCTTCGGGCTAACCAATGCACCGGCCACTTTCCAGTCTTGTATGAACTACATCTTTCGTGGTTAGTTCAGGAAGTTTGTGCTGGTGTTCTTCGACGATATCCTTATATACAACCGCATTTGGGAGGATCACCTACAACACATTGAGGTTGTACCGCGTATCTTGGAGGAGCAACATTTCTACGTTAAGCTCTCCAAGTGTGAGTTTGGGTTGACAAAGATGCTCTATTTGGGGCATATCATTGGTGTGGACAGAGTGAGAGTCCACGAGGAGAAGATCCGGGCCATCTAGGAATGGCCGGAGCCGAAGAATGAGACAAAACTTTGGGGGTTTGTAGGCATCTGCGCCTACTACCGGAAGTTTGTCAAGGGATTTTCCCAGCTTCCTGCACCCCTCACAGATCTCACCAAGAAGGGGGCATTTAGTTGGACCGATACAGCGCATAGAGCCTTTGACAGGCTCAAGGAGGTGATGAGTAGCTGCCCAGTGTTGGCTTTGCCTGATTTCACGCAGCCCTTTATCCTGGAGTGTGATGCTTCAGGAGAGGGAGTGGGCACAGTTTTGATGTAGGGGGCCCACCCCATAGCTTTCGAGAGCAGGAAGCTGTTGCCGCATGAGAGGTTGAATCCTATATACGATAGGGAGATGTTGGCCATTATGCATGCACTTGCCAAGTTTCGACAATACCTGGTGCGCAACAGGTTTCGAGTGAGGACTGACCACAACAACCTCCGGTTTTTCCTTGAGCAGAAGCAGTTGCAGGAGAGGCAACAGAGGTGGGTCAGTAAGATCCAGGCTTATGACTTTGACATTGAGTATGTCAAAGGGAAGAACAACGTGGTGGCGGATGCTCTATCATGCAGACCGACAGTGTTGTCCTTGATGAGCATAGATACGGACTGGAGGGCTCAGCTACTGGTAGAGTACTCCAAGGACCGTTTTGCTTGTGAGGTTCTGGATGGCCAGATCACAGATGACAGGTACAAAGTGATGGATGGGGTTATTTACTTTAGGGACACGATCTTCTTGACTGGGGGTACTCAGCTCAAGGAGAAGATACTGCGTGCCTCCGATGACTCACCATTGTCGGGCCATCAAGGATTCACGAAGGCCTATAGGACCATCAGGGAGAGGTTCTCTTGGAGAGACCTCAAGGAGGATGTACTTCGGCATGTCAGGGAGTGCGAGGTATGTCAGAGGAACAAGGGGGAGATGAGCCACCTAGTCGGATGACTACAACTGCTTCCTATTCCAGAAAGTGGGAAAACATCTTGATGGACTTCATCACTGGGTTGCCCACGGTGCAGGGCAAGGATTGCATCTTTGTGGTCATTGATTGACTAACAAATTATGCTCACTTCTTCGCCATATCAACACAGTACACTGCTGCACAGGTGGTGGAGCTGTTCTTCCGTGATATTTTCAGGTTGCATGGTCTTCCGAAGACCATCGTCAGTGACAGGGACAGCCGTTTCATGGGCGGCTTTTGGCAAGAGCTCTTTTGTTTGGTGGGTACAGATTTAACTCCTAGTACCAGCTATCACCCTTAGATGGATAGGCAGACAAAGATAGTGAACATGTGGCTGAAAGGCTACTTGCGAAACTATGTCACGAGAAAGCAAAAGGCCTGGTTGCGTTGGCTGCATTTGGGAGAATACTGCTACAACACCACTTTCCACATGTCTATCAGTATGTCTCCATTTTATTCTTTATATCATGCTCTGACTTTTGTTGATGTTATGTTTGGAGCTATCAAGGCCCCCAGGGCCAAGGACTGGATCCAAGAGAGTCAGGATATACTCCAAGGTCTTAAGGATAACTTAGCCACAACACAAAATCAGCAGAAGCTATATGCCGACAGAGGGCGGGTAGAGAGGCAGTTTGAGGTAGGTGACTTGGTCTACCTATGACTTCAGCCGTACCAGCAGTCCATGCTGAAGCAGAAGGGGGTCGAGAATCTCAAGGCCCGCTTCTATGGACCTTACAGGGTGATCCGCAGGATAGGGGAGGTTGCTTACGAGTTGGAGCTACACACAGGTAGCAGGATACACAACATCTTCCATGTATCATGCTTGAAAAAGGCATTGGGGTAGCAAGTGACTAGAACAGAGGAGCTCCTGCCTACAGATGATGAGGGGTATTTGGTGCTACAGCTAGACGCCATCATAGACACCAGGGAGAGACAACTACGGAGCAGGACAATTAGGGAGTACTTGTTGAGATGGAGGAATTTTCTGGATGAGAATTCCACTTGGGAGAGTGAGAAGATTTTGCAGCATCCATATTTGCAGTTGCTTGAGGACAAGCAACATTTTAGTGGGGAGGACTGTAATATTCCCAATTAGTAGCAGCTAATTGGCAATATTAATTTTTCTTAGATTTTTCCTTTCTAATGTTTAGTCAGGAAATAAAAGGGGTGATGGGACCCATAACCCAAACATAAGAGAAAATAACTCCCTAAAGTCACTTTGATAAATTCAGATTTTAGCATGGGGCCCAGGGGAGCCAAGTGACAGCGTAGGGAGAGGGACAACGTGGAGGCAACGTGGGCTAGGCAGCGCAGTGGCAGCGTGGGCCAAGACAACATAGTGTAGTGGGGACAGCGTGGCCATGAAGGGACATCGCAGTTGAGTGGGTTCCAAGGGAGAGCTAGGCTCTCAAGCATAAAAGGAGGGAGAGGCTCACCATTTAGTCATTTAATTATGCATCTTCTGATTTTTAGTCTATCATACATTGAGCAGGCTTACGCTGTTTAATAAAATCTGCAAGTGTTGTTCAACACGTGGGTGTCTCCGAGTGGAGATCCCAACCTCAACCTCGAGTGACTTCGAGTGCCCGCTCAGGTGAGGAGATCTACCATTGTTTTCCAGAGCAGAGCATGCAGTACCTTTAAGCCAGGAGCATGCACTCACTAAGGCAGTGCAGTCACACTCAGAGATTACGCAGTCTTGGGAGGACGTAGCACCAGGAGAGAAGGGAGATCAAGGATTTCAGCTCGGGAGTAGTGTGAAGGTATCCGCCCTTCACAAATCATCTTTTGCAATAGGAGGAGGCCATCATTTGCTGTTTGACAGTTCATGGCCAGTGTACCCACCTGGAGTGCGTGATTTTCCCAAGGGGGTCAAAATCCGGGGTCATCCATTTCGAAATTCCTTCATGGATTTTTCCGAGTTTTGGGAGGAGAGCTCATATCTGGAGTTTCATATTTTTCTGACCAGAGGAACAACCCCAAAGAGCAGCTCCATTCCAGACAGAGGCAGCAGTTCCGACAGCAGCAGCGGCAATGGCTCAAGGAGTTACGCAGTCATAGAGGAAGCAACCATTCACTGGGAGATTCCGAGAGTATTTTCAGCTTGCCTTGAGCAAGCCAAGGTGCCATCATTCTGATCACCTTTGAAGTTTGTACACATTTTTATCTTTCAAATTATAATAAAATAGCTTAGCGTTTCTCCATGTCTGCAGTGTTTTTCATGATGTCTCTCTATTTGTTATAGTTATTGTTTATGTTGCTTTATATTGCTGTTTATTTCTTATTCGAAATATTAGAGATGCAGACTACCAGGATGCAGAAGGGAGAGCACATTGATATATTCTTGTCTAGACTTCAGGAGAACCGAGATCAGTTGGTAGTTATGGGAGCAGCTCCTCAGGTCACAAAGATGGTCAGACTAGCCCTCAATTCAGTGTCCGAAGACTATCAAGTCTTTTTCCAGAGCATCCTGGGTAGAGAGAAGTTACCAAACTGGGAAACAATGTGGGAAACTCTTTAGCAAGAAGAGATGAGGATAAATTTACTCAAGTTGAAACTTGATGGCATCAGCAGCAGTGGTTTGAAGCCCAAGGAGGAGGAGGAGAATTCAGCCCTTGCATCAAAGCGGCATCAGGAGCAACGTAGGAGGAAGAAGGACCTTTCCAAGATGAAATGCTTCTAGTGTGGGGAGATGGGACGTTATGCCACACAGTGTCCTTTCAAGAAGAAAGGCAAAGATGAGAAGCATGATCCATAGGGTGCAACAACGAAGATAGAGGAGGAGGAATTCGCGATGATTTCCCATATATCTCCCGGGGAGCGTTGGGGTGATCTGGAGCTGTAGTTCAGCAGAACTGCAGATTGGGGAGGATCTTGAGGAGTCCACCTCTCGAATCATCACCTTGCTACGGGAGCCCAAATTAGAGGTAGCAGGATGGACAAGTTTCAGTTGATGCAGAGGAGTGCATAAGTGACAGCGCAATGGCTAGAGAGCGCCAGAGACTGAGAAGTGCAGAGCAAAGTTGATAGCTGATTCAGAGGGACAGCACAGAGACTAGCAGGAGTTAGATCTTCAGCACGAGATGTATCCTACAGAACACTTAGTTCAATTTTGGATGTTTTTCTGTTGCAGTAAGCAACAGAGTTGCAGTGCAGTAGCAGTTGGCAACAACATGCAGGGTCAACAACACAGTGTTGATTGGCAGGAGTGTCAGACATCAGCGGTGTAGAGGGAGATGTGGCAGAATCAGGGCAGTGCTTTAGCTGGTTGTATTAATAGAGCACATTCCTCGCTAAGTAGGAGCGTTGATTTGGGTACCATTGGATGTGCTCTAAGTCTCAAAATTTATAGGGAGGCTTAGGCACATGTATTCCAAAGAACCCAGAAATCGTTTTTGAAAATTCCACTCATAGTGTGTTTTATTAAAATAATTAATTATTTTTAATGCGACCCTAAGTATAAACTTAGGAAATTAAAATAATTAAAGGGTGTTAATAAAACATAGTGTTAATCTTCTAGATAAGACAAATATCATGTCAAAAGTCAATCTTAGCTGTTGATTAACGATTTAATCTCGGTCGTTGAAGTCTCAACGAGAAGATTATATGAAGGACTTCAGGGATCATTTGGAAGATATATCGGGAGAGAAAATCTACAGATCGAAATTCTTTAGTGTCAAGTGCTCAAAGAGAAAAACGATCGAGAAGATTTTTGCAGAGAGGGGCAAAGATAATTGCCGGTTGAGGTCTTCCTGAGCCGGGGAATACACTACAAAGAAGACAGAGAGCAGTACGCAGAGGGGCAGCGTAGCAGAGCCAACAAAGGCAGCGTGGTATCCTTGAGGAAGTTCGTGATTTAGCTGAGGATCAGTCAGATTCAGTGCTAGAGAGCCAGGGTGTGAGACCGAGAGAAACCAGAGGGTCAGTTCGAGCCAACAGAAGAGCCACCCAGCAGTAGTGACACAGCCCCCACGCAGAGTGACGCAGAGACAACGCAGAGGCAGTGGAGGGCTTGTCAATTTAGGTTTTGGCCAGTTTGGGCTTCCAGTGTCCATGTGTGAGGCAATCACACTGGCTCTTTGTCAGTCAGATTCTCTATGAGGATAGCCAACAAGGCATCCTAGATTGTATTCAGCAAATTATTGCATAATAAACAAACCCTTAACTGCAGCATTAGTTTTTTCGCATTGGGTTTTTCTGGGGACATTAGTCCAATAAAAACATTGTCATGTGTGTCTGATTTGTGCTTGCTCAGATCTTGTTTCTGCACATTTATTTTCCGCAGTTTAATTTTGTGAAGGATGTAGTGTATGGGTTTCAATATTCACCATAGAAAATAGTAAATAACTTCTTCAAGTAATTAACAAGTAGAATATTTCTCATCAGTTGCTGTAGTAGAATTCCATATCTCACTTCCATGTTCTACTCGCACCTCCATCCCAGGCAGTCCATCGCTTGGCAAGGCTTCCTTGCATCAGAAGATAGAAAATCCAAGGCATATCCTTGCCTCAAAACCATCGTACCAGTCATAGCATGCTCATGGAAATCAATGGACACTATTGGGTACCAGTGTACCACAATGGTCTTGCTTGTAAAGAGCTTTACCAACATACTGCTGCATGTTTCAATTACTTTTGTTGCTGCTACTAATTCTTGCAGTCGGTTTCAACCATCCCAAACTAGACATTACATGCTTCTTGTACCAAGCACATAATTTCCATTAGATTCAAAATAAATTGAAATAATTTCACCTCATACCTCATCGGTAGCTTGTCAATAAAGTACACTTGCAATTTTGTTCACTTCCTGTCACAAGTCAAACTAGTTATTTGATCAAATCATCATGTATAAACATATCACATCTGATTAGCTCAAAACACAACCATCATAGGTCAAAATCATGAATCAAATGCAATCATCATTAACCATAATCATAAATCACATGTAACCATCATGACTTAGAATTGTAGATCACATGCATAATAACACTGAAATAAAATATCAATACTTATCCTCCATCGGTCCTTACTTCTTCCTTTGTTCTTTTTGTACACACACAGGATTGGTTGCCACACTCGGCAAGCACCGAATTCCTTTGTTTCTCTTCAATTGCATACACATACACACAGTGTATATCACAACACGTACACCCACATACAACATACAACACCATACAATACACGCGGTCACATCTACATACGACACATACACCTACACCCGGTGTACAATACAACGCAATACATACACCTACACCGGAATATAACACTTACACCTACACCCGCTGTACAATACAACAGAATACATATACATATACATATACAGAGTACAACACAACAAATACACATGTCATGACACCACGACTACACCATGCACATACATAGTACCGCATGCCCGTAACACAACATGTATGAGATGCACACAATACCACATGTATACCAGTACCATATGCACATGTACAAAGTACCCCCTGTACACAACACTACTTGCACAACTGTGCACAACATCACATGTACATGACACCACCTACACAACGTGTACACAATGCCAAATGTACACCGTACCAACTATACAATGTATACACAATGCTACATGTACACAACGCCATATGCACGACATGTACAACATGTACAAAGTACCCTCTGTACACAACACTACCTGCACAACTGTGCACGACATCACATGTACACGACACCACCTGCACACAGCACCACATGTACAACATGTACACATCACCACATGCACACCGCACCACATGTACAATCATGCACACAACACCATATGTACATAACACTGCATAGCATTATATGTACACAACACCACATATTCAACATGCGCACAACACCATATGCACACAACACCGCATATCCAACATGCGCACAGTACAATATGTACACAACATCACATCTCCAACATGTACATAGCACCATCTATACCTAACACTGCATATGAAATATACACACAACAACATATATACACAACACCGTATATACAACAGGCATACAACATCATATGTACACAATACGACGTATGTTGCATGTACACATCACCATAGGTACAATCACTGAATATACAACATGCACGACATATACACAAAAATAGTATTGCACATCGATAGACCACACACTGACTCCACAAGCAACTTTTCTCTAGTGTCTTTCCACTATCCATGCTTATCCTATCATGTCGCAGGTCACATTACTTTCACTTCTTTGATCTACCCCTTAGCATTACATGTCCATAGCATAAACATAGGCATAGTACAAGCATATAATATCAATTCATGTCCACATGATATTGACCTATAGCTCTGTCAGGGTTACTCTTCCCACTTGATTCTTCATAAGACCAAGAACCTCTTCATGCCATTCACCTGCATAAGCAATCATTCCTCCACAAGAATGATCCCCGACAACCCTCTCAGAGAATGACATAGATACGTACATACAAACATATATAATCATTAGCATAAAACAATCATCATCCTATCAAACAACGACATACATTCACACATATGTACATATAAACATTTAGCATTAAACAACCATGATCTATGACAACCCTGTCATACACGACATACATACATGTATACACATATAAACATCCACATAATCATGATCACAACACAATTTCTAGATATCATAAGCTCTAGGTTAAGAGAACTTCATTATTCGTGCACAACATGCACAATGTTGAGAACCAAAGTTCTCAACTTAGCCAAGGAATCTAATGCCTCAAATCCATTTACTTTATCTTTTTGGTTACCTTTCTCATGTCTGTACTGCCACCATCCATTTACCACAATGGACCCAATCAGTGCAACTAACTGTCATATTATTATCTTCTGTTGCCCTTTACTCATGCATCGAGCTTCATCTAAGTCTTGCATTACCTATTAGGTTTCATTCATCTTTCCCCAAGCTCCATTAACTTTCCTCCTTCCCATCCAATTACAAAGACTCTCAAAACATAAAAGTCAAGAACAAGAGCAAGCAAGAAGGAGACCATGAAAAACCAAAATCATACGATACCGCAACAAAGTGGTATGGCCATACAACAAAAATAAGCAAAACTACAAATCAAGCACAAACAAATCACAAAGACCGAAAGCATAAAACTAGCAACAAACACCATGACTCAATCTCCATGGGTTCCCAATGCTTCCAAGGGAAAGCTCAACCTGAGCCTTCTTCAAGATTTCATGGAAGTTTCTTTTTCCATGCATTCCCCTACATCATACCGCCATAAACACATAATGTCAGTGTATAAAACATACAATATACCAGTTACCTTACTTTGTTATGCCAGACACATTGCCTTGTATTTGAACACATACATATATCATCTCTCAAGCGAATCCAATCCCTTTACAAATCCAGCCATAAGTAGAAACCAACTATTATACCAATCAAATACATGTTCATAAATATAGAACATGTCCACATAATGCCAAACAAAATCAAGGTTAAGAAGATTTCTTGTATGCAAAGCACTCATTCTCTTGGAATTAGGGTTTCCAAACATAGCCAAAGGAATTATTACCCAATTCCTTTCTCTTACCATTTACCTCGCTGCAATTGAGTCTTTATTATGTGCTATCATATCACTCAATTGTTAGTTATATAAGCAAATAAAATATTACCTTGTCATGCTAATACTAAGCATATCGTCTTGCAACTGTTCACACATGTAAGTCATGCGTTCCAAAGATCAAGACAACATATCTATCAATTTGAAACCAACCTTTACCAAGTATAACAACCATGTCATAGTGAATGTTTAGCTCACATTCTTTAGTCATAATACATAATGCTACAACTATCACCTGCTTACACTCAAGTACATATCATTTATATCAACACATATGATGTTAGTACAACCATTTTAAAACCAGATCATTCCTTCGTACAATTTTTATAAACACATACTCATATCATGCAATTAATCAAACATTCAAACAACTTGCAAACATACCATGTTAAATAAATCAACTAGATGACATAATTAAACACTCAAACACCAAATAGATAACATAATCAAACATTCAAGGACCAAGTAGACAACATAAGTAAACTCATACCTTAATGTATCTCAGGGGAGGTTATCTTGTCTGCACAATCAATCTAGATTAGCACGATATAACTTCACAATATATCCACTCAAACATAAATAAGGTCATCATATCCATAATAGTAACTTGCTAACTTGTTCACATCATAAACTCACAAACAATTGTCATTCATGCATAACAATCACATATGCACAATCAGTCTAGATTAGTACAACTCAATATCACGAATAGGTTGACTCCTACTTGAATGACATAACCCTAACTAGCTGCATAGGCCAATCCAAATTAGCATGATACATATAACATCAATGTCTTAATACAATAACCCTAATCATCAAGTTAACTAACATATAACAACAATGGGTTAACATATAACATACTCATCAACAACATATAACCTAATCATCAAGTGAACTAACATAAAACAACAACAATGCATATGACAACAAGTTAATATCATTCATGACTATTCGACACTTATGCATATAACCATACCGATTCACTAGCATCTACTATGCATGTAACCACAATAACAATAGAATGACAAGAATTTAAGTAACTCTAATGCTTATAACAATCCATTAACTAACATACCTGAATGCCAAACATACAATACCTGTATAACGATCTGCTCTTACCCCAAATTCTAGTGCTGCAACTTCATTTTTATGATTTGCATCTCCTGCTCTCTCATCCAACACATCAACATCATAACATACCAACAACATCATGATGGCCTAAAATACCTACAATGACCTCATGGACAACAACCTTAACCATGACAATGCATGCATAACAATATATAGACATTGACATTCATAACAAATGCATAACTGACATGCACTCATGACGATCACATCCAACAACAACACCAACTTCTACATGGCGACACAACTGTAACAATGACCACCACCATGCATATGAAACAAGCACATAGACCGCAAACATAAGGAACACATATGCAACTAACATGTATGCATGAAAAACACATTCCACCCATCCAGTCCAAGGGGTGAACCATGCTCTAATACCACTCTGTAACACCCTCCTCCCACATCTACCCAAGTAACTGTCCAACCAGGGTAAACATGTGACGGAGAGTTACTATGATATGATTCAACCTCTTAGGTGACCTTAAGGAAGTGAAATCGACATAAACACATAAAACAAACCTTCCACATCAACAACAAAACTCCTAGGAGCCATCCCAACCACTCAGGTAACCATCTCCTCAGTCCCACTGAGTTTTTAGACCATTAAACCCCCAAATTGTAAAGTCCCCATTTTTATTTTCTTCCATAGTACAACCAAGGGGGATTTCCAAGACAAGGGATGGCCAACTCATTGGAGAAGGTTCATGTCATTAGGGGTTCTGAGGGAGTTTGAGGAGTTTTTACAGGATTTGATGGCATTCCTTTAGCATACTTCATCATCCGCACAATTTTCCTTTCGTTTCGTCGCATTCCGACAAGTTTCAAAAAATAGCGTTATTATGGGACCTAACTTAATTAATTATGCTCGAGGTAGCTTTCTGAGAATATTATTTGATGCAACACCTCAGTAAAATATCTCGTTGGAACCAGAATGAGAATATCTTCAGGATGTGATGCTGAGAAGTGACTTGTAGTGGTCAGAGAGAGTATGGTGGGCGATTTACCATTTTCCTTAATTAAAAATGAATTTAATTAGTCATTTAATTAAAGAAAAATAAATAATTAGAAGAAAAGGCCCAAACATGACTTAAGTGAAATAAAATTAAATTAAAATTCAAGAAGATAAAGTCAATGGAAAAACTTCTAGAATAATAATAAAATAATAAAATAAGATGCTTTTAGAGGCTTGGAGATCTATCCATCAGATCTATAAAATAGGAAGAGGGGGTCATTTGGACACATCTAGGGTTTTTGTATTGTCTTTGTGGTGAGGTTTTGAGAACCAGGTTCTCTACTTCAGCAGTAGCCCTAGGACGGAAACCCTCGGGGGATTCAGTGAGAGTGGGCGAGCACCCATCTCTTCCCTTGGTGGATCCATTTAGGATTCACAGGTTGGAGTTTATTGATTTTCAGTTTGTTTTGGAGACCAGTTCTGGCATTATTGTACATCTATTTGGGGCCATTACCTCATCCATTTCCAGTTTTTGTACCAACATTTTCTATATTAATAAAATTAGGTTGAGATCTTCTACATGCTTATATTGTCTATTATTTAGTTGTAGATTCTATTTTCTGTTTTTGCCGTAAATACTGTTGTTTATGTTGTGCGAATTGTTTATGGTGTTGACAGCGTAAATTTCCGAAGTCATTTTATATGGCAATCTTATGTCTATGGATGGAAAATTTATTGGGAGTATTTCCAAGTTAAAATTTCAAGAACGTTCCAAATTTTTGGCATTTGGGACATTACAATGGCATGAGAGCCTTAGTCTTGGCTCAGCTTGCGGGGTTTCAGTTTTGAGGGTTTATTTTGAAGGTGCATTGTGGAAGAGGGATCCTTGCCAGAAAAGTTAAATCGTTGTTGAAGAACCCTTCTTGTTGATTTAGTTACCAAATTGTCGCATTTTTAAATGATCGAAAAAATGGCAATGCACAACGAATTTCAAAATCAAGATTACTTGGCCGCTAAAAAATTTTATGAAGATTAATTTTTCGAAAAGGGATCAGACTAAATTTTATTAATCTGGGGGTTGCGGGTTTCAGTTCAAAGAGCATGTGGGTTTTTTTGTCAGTAGAAGCATAGAATTTTGTGAAAGGATCCGACTCCTTGTCTTTGTGAAGCAGTATTAAACTGTGAAGGCCGAAATTATTGATCTCTAAGGGCCAAGTTGAGAAGTACATAGTCAGTTGTTTAAAGTTGAATTTCCATTATTCTCGAAAGTTCGATCCATTCCATTACTTGAAATTTTGTGGATCGTTGCTGGGGGATTGCGTGCTAAGGGTGGTTATAGGTGCGTTCCATAGAGAAGTCGTGGCTCCATTCGTGGGATCACTACATTAAAAAATATCCTCTTTATGTGTGTATTTCCGCAAAGGAGTAAGGATGTAGGTGGTCGAGTGGGTGTACTCTAAGCCCTCGGAAACATGTTTGTTCAATGATTGCAACATCGGTCGAAAGGTCGACACCTTAGTCGCATGCACACAAAAGGACGGGCCTACCACTCACCTGACAACTATTGTGCGACTGGGGTAAGGCAGATCTGGTAGAACGGGGAGAATGCGATAACTGAGGGGTATTATCGGGCTCATCCAGCAGCACCGTGGACATGGAAGGAGATAAATGAGTAGCGACTTCATGTGGAAAAATGCCGCAGTTAGCCGAATCGGGAAATGTTGAGTAAGAAGGATGAAGTCAATAATTCCACATGAGCGTGGGGACCCCGCCAGAAAAGCGAGAGCAGTCGTCATCACAGAGAGAGCGATGAGTCAACAGTGGAATTGAAAAGTCAGTGTGCGTCGAACTAGTTGCAAAAGGATTGAGAGAAGCAACCACATATCATTTAAACTTATTTTTAAAGTCGTATTCTCCAGGTCAAAGACAGAAAACCACGCATCCGTCATCATTCCGTGGAGACGCTGAATTCTTGTCCAAATTTGCTTTACAGGGGTCGATTGCACTACTGGACGTAGAGCAATTTCTTGCGGAGGCCATTCCTTGGTTGTTCGGGAGTATAGGCACATTAGCGGATTAGGTTACCATTTATTTTCAGGACGGGATTCATTGAACAACTCATGTATTTATCAATAATAGCGACCAGAAGCAAATTGAAGAAGATCGAGTCACATTCAGTGGACAAGTTGCATATCCAAGGGATATGGTTATTTTCATGCTAGAGTTGAATCAAAAGAAATTATACATTCTGAAGAAGAAGCCCATCATATACCTGTAGCTCGCTGCTGCAAATTTGAGAACCGATCTAGGAATTCCGCTAAGGATCATGCCTCAGTAGAGCATATTAATGCTAGCTGGGAAGGTCGAATTTCATACTTTTATGTTTTCTATGGATAATCCTTTCTGAGGAAACCCAGTGTGGATTCGTTTGTTGGACGTACCTCTCTTCCTATACGTGGTCTTGTGACTTCATGTAGTGGAAGCAGTTTGTAATACAAGTAATGAAGAGATTGCTCTTGGATTTTGCTTGTGCTGAAGAATCTAAAATGATGAACATCTTATCAAAAGACCTGTCATAGTGTGCCAATTAGGTTTCCTACTGTGCTTTGATAAATTCCTTTTTCTATTGTTAAGGTGATGCATTTCCTAGTAAAGCAACTTATATAAGCATATCTATGTCATTTATGATTTAAGGGTCACATTCTAGTAGCTGGTTGTAATCTAGTTGTACCTTCTTATCTTTGTATGGTAATGTATAGATTGAGCAAACGAAAGAATTTACAGCTACCAAAGTCAGACATCAAGTGTTTGACAAACTCCCACTGAGAACTTCCCAAAAATCATAAATTAATAGTAAAATTGTGAGAGCCTTACTGCGTCAAGTTGGGTAGTAAGAGGTGTTATTGTTGTACCTCTTGTCATAACCTTTGGCATATACTTGTTTTGATCATAAGGAGTTATCAGTATTAATTGTATGTTGCTAAGATGGGAGAATTATGTCCATCAAATTCATAGATAAACCAACTTGATATACTTGTCATTATTAAGCTAAACTATGGAGGAACTCCTAAACAAATTGAGAAGATTTAACACAAAAATTGGTTCCTTAAACCTCCATGCATCATTGGACCAGAAACTCAAGCAAGGCAACAGACCTTTATCAAGAGGAGTCTATGCTATCCTTCAGAAGGAACAACCAAATGATTTGTAGAAGAAGCCGAAGATTGGACACAAAATCCTTGCACTTGGAACATATTTGAAACACATGAAGGTCACATGGAGAGTCATTTTCAAACTGGATAAGCTAGATGCACTCCTTGTCGAAGTGAGACATTTAGAAGGAACAAAACTAATTTGGGCATTAAAACCAACTATGCTTTCTCTCATACAACCCAAGTTCTTGGAGGAACCTTGTGAAGGGTTTAGACTTCTAGTTGCATCTTGTCTCAGTAACATCATGATACTAACCGCCCCTATAGCTCCTTACAATGATGATGTCATGAGGATAGTTTTCAGATTGATAGTAGAAACTTTCTAGTACTTGGACAAAAATGCAGGTTCTACCTTTGGGAAGAAGGTTGAGGTTTTAGAAGTCATGGCCATGATCAGGACTTATGAGATCATGTTTGATCTTGAGTGTGATGAATTGATTTTGCAAATGTTCCAGTGTTTCTTTAACATTAAGAAACATCACCCTAACACAGTCATAGCACACATGCAGTCCATTTTGTCCTCAGTTATGAAGATCATGATACCATTTGTAGGGAGTTTCGGACTAGATTCTTGAGCATTTGGAGGAGAGAACAACTGGTCTCACCTGCTGCGTATGAGCAAGCTGAAATGTTGGTTGAGAAGAATATTAGATTGTTCCAAAAACAATTGACCAAGGAGGAGATTCTCAGGATTGATGGACCATATAGCAAGAATGAGTTGAGGAGGAGGAGTCTTTGCTTCATCTGCAAAGAACCTTGGGGACCTGATCACTCATGCTTGAGTAACACTGTGGAGATGATAGACGTAGAGCAGGAGGATAGTCCTTTTGATTCCCAGAGTGAGGATTCTTCTTTGGATGAGTCCATGGGCTCATCCCAGGTTACCTCTGAGCAACATGAGTCATGCAAAGTTGTTGACAACAAACCAAATTTATATAGTGAGCAGTCAGTGGACCTTGTGGGAGAAATTTAGGATGATGAGTCACTAGTGATGACTCGGCACGAGCAACATACAGTGAAGCATGTGTCAGCTGAGGGGGATGATATGCATAGTATGCATGATGAGCCTTTTGGGGAGAGCCAGTTGGAGGTTTATATTGAGCCTGTGATGGATGTGTAGCTACCCGTGGGGATAACCATTGATGAGGAGTAGATAAATGTACGAACATCTAGTAAGGTGAGAGTATTTGCAGACACTTATCCTCAAGAGGTGTTAGAGGTTGACCTAGAAGTTCTGTAGGAGGCTAGTAGAGAACAGGAGCATGGCATTTCCGATTAGAGGAGGGAGGCGTTGTTGGAGATGGTGGTGCATCTATCTTTGGGCTGACCCACTAGTGAGGTGCAGGTAGATGCATAGGAAATTAGCAGAGTTGTAGTAATTTTAGGGAGCAACACTCTCCAAGAGTACATAGACAAGGCCTGTAGCACATCTTGCCCACTTTTTCCTATTATAGAGAGAGAGGCCCGATTTCTCAGACAGATCTCATCGATGGACTGGAAAAAGCAGCATGAGTTGAGCATGGACTAGCGGCAATATAGTAAACTTGTTCCATATGTAGGTATCCTTGCATTTGATTCTTTTCCCGAGATAGATTGGCGAGAGATCATGACTTGGTATCCTATTGATGGAGTATCATCCTTAGTTCGGGGCACAATACAGCAAGAGCCCTTAGATGAAAGGGTCATTGCATGTTTCAGTGGGCAGTGAGTTGTGGACCGACAGTTCATCAAGATGTCAATAACACTCGCCCAACATCAGCAGAGTAGGGTTGACCTCGGCCTATGCCAGAGGTTGGATTGGAGAGAGGTGATGAGTTGGTATTCGCTTGATGGAGCAACAACTATAGACGGAGACAGAGCACAGTCCGAGCCATGGGACTTGGGCGATGATTAGCCATGGTGGCCTTGGGATTCGGGTGGATCTACTAGTAGCAGGTTGAGTTCGAGATGGGCTTGAGATTTAGGTATTAGGGGATCCAATCTTGCTTGGATTGCTTGGAGGCATGATGTGGACCAGTGGTTCATATGGGATCCTGGTATCAATTTGTAGATTCCTCTATAGTATACAGATGCAGATTTATTGAGGGCAAGAAATCTTGGGGTGGGAGGATTTGTAATGTCCCCATTTTTATTTTCTTCCATAGTACAACCAGGGTGGGTTTCTAGGACAGGGGATGGCCAGATCATTGGAGCAGGTTCGTGTCATCAGGGATTCCGAGGTAGTTTTGAGGAGTTTTTACGAGATCGAATGACATTCGCTTGGCATACTTCATCATCCACACAATTTTCCTTTCGTTCCGTCACATTCCGACAAGTTTCAAAAATTGGCATTATTATGGTGCCTAACTTAATTAATTATGCTCGAGGTGGCTTTCTGAGAAGATTATTTGATGGAACACCTTAGTGCAATAGCTCGTTGGAACTAGAATGAGAAGATCTTCCGGATGGTGCTGAGAAGTGACTTGCAGTGGCCAGAGAGATTATGGTGGGCAATTTACCATTTTCCTTAATTAAAAATGACTTTAATTAGTCATTTAATTAGAGAAAAATAATTAATCAGAGGAAAATGCTCAAAAGTGACTTAAGTGAAATAAGGTCACGAAGATAAAGTCAATGGAGGAGCTTCTAGAATAATAATAAAATAATAAAATAAGATGCTTTTAGAGGCTTGGATATCTATCCATTAGATCTATAAAAGAAGAAGAGGAGGTCATTTGGAGACATCTGGGATTTGTGTATTGTCTTTGTGGTGAGGTTTTGAGAACCAGGTTCTCTACTTCAGTAGTAGCCCCAAGACAAAAACCCTCGAGTGATTCAACGAGAGTGGGCGAACACCCATCTCTTCCCTTGGTGGATCCATTTAGGATTCACAGGTTGCAGTTTATTGATTTTCAGTTTTTTTTGGAGGCCAGTTGTGGCATTATTGTAGATCTATTTGGGGCCATTACCTTAGCCATTTCTAGTTTTTGTACCAGCATTTTCTATATTAATAAAATAAGGTTGAGATCTTCTGCCATCTTATTTGTCTATTATTCAGTTGCAAATTCTATTTTCCGTTTTTGCCGTAAATATTGTGGTTTATGTTGTGCAAATTGATTATGGTGTTGACGACTTACATTTCCGAAGCTATTTTACATATCCATCTTTTGTCTATGGATGGAAAATTTATCAGAAGTATTTCTGAGTTAAAATTTCAAGAACGTTCCAAATTTTTGGCATTTGGGACATTACATGGACGCTCCCTTGATATGGACAAGGGTGCATCTGGGAGGCTCTGGATGCTCCCATAGTATGGGCATGCATGCATCTAGGGATTTTTTTCCCTCAAACTTGTGCTAGCATCCCCAGGATTTGAGCCAATTTTTCAGGCCCATAGCACAAGTCACTACCGAGAACACCATGATACTTTCATAAATGCAATATAACAGCGAAATAACGATGCAAAAGAAAATACTTGAACAAAGACTTGACTGGACCCCTACTAGCCATGACATGCATTTCGTTAAACATGTCACAATATGTAATCTACAAGTTTAAATAACAGATTTGAACATAGGGGCCGCATACTTATCTGAGAATCACTAAGAAGAATTGTTTTCTCATCACATTAACTACATTACCATCTAATTGGGCATAGATACATTGTTCATTCATTTACAAAACAAAACATCATGAGAGTCATACATCATCACCATCATATAAAACATTCATAACTAGCATATAAACAACATAAATGATGAGCACATAACAGACAGATAAGCCACATAATAGCAAGCATATTTACACATCAATACAAGAGGAAAAGAGCTCTTATTTCCATAAGAAAAATGAAACCAAGTCTAGGACTTTCACGTTCCACCTGACAATAGACATGGTTGAGCCAAATCTCTCTTCAGTCAGTCACCCACGTGCCATATTCCAAGCATGAATGTGGGATCTCATAAAACTCATCAATAAAAACCGAACTAGGGCTTCCAGAGGTCAAACCACCTCAACCATCAACTAGTGATTCCACCTCATGGTCAGAAATCACAACCATCACCAGATTGGTCTCCACCCAAGCTGTCCAGGGCTCCAGAGTGTTTGTTCCAACCAAGGCTCCAGGACTAATAACTCAACCTACAAATGTTGTTCGACTCCAGAGTGTTTGTCCAACCATGGCTCCAAGACTAGTAACTCAACCCACCAAGGGCTCTAGATCGTTTGTCCAACCAAGGCTCCAGGACTAGTAACTCAACCCAAGCTGTTACAGGGCTCCAAAGCGTTTGTCCAACCAAGGCTCTAGGGACTAGTAACTCAACCCACAGCTAAAGGAATATGAGAACCAACTAGAAAAACAAACAATGAAATGAACCCACACACCATGGCTATCCAAGAAATGGCAAGGCTAGGAAAATACACTATCAATCCAAGAAATCTACCATGCCAATGACAGATCATGACCAAGAAACCACATGCATATGCCATGCATGCCAAAACTAGCAAGAAAATCATACATGCAACTCAATACTTTCAAAGCAATATAGCTATAGTCGTTGATCCCGTTGTCCTCTTGCGCTTTCTTGCCTTTCCTTTTCCTTCTTGTTCCAAATCCAAAGTATGCCACCCTCCTCCAAGAGTGCTCCAAGAAAACTCTAAGTGTCCAAGAGTATGAGAGAGAGAAGAGAATGAGAGTTCCACCATAGAACTGACAAAAGGTTTGAGCAAAAGCTTGCCAACTAATTTTTAGAAACCTTTTTATCAATGAGGCCTCTAATTTCTTCATTTTCCATTATTTTCCTTCATTTTTCTCCTCACATACACCCTGTGACCTTTCACCTCTCTTTTCTCCTATTTTCCATTATTTTCATAAATAATGCCAAATAATGTTGCATGCCTTTCCAAAGCCTTAGCCATTGCCTTTGCCAATTTCCTTTAGCCATAATAACCAAAATGAACACCCACTAGGATTTTTTTCCCACCATTTAGCTTGGAATACGTGTCCCATGACCTTGGTCTTATATTTGTTTTTTACATGGATTTTTAACGAGGGTTGTTACATCCCTTCAAATTTAGAGGGGACTGCTGACACCTAATTTTTGGGATTAAGTAAATCAATGTAAATATTGTAAATAGAAAATAAAGAGAATTGGAAGATGAAGAGACATTGGGAGATGAAACCCAATAGTCTCCCTCTCCATGTATATATCCATGTTCCATCTTAATGCAAAGCACAATTCAATTCTTGGAGTTACCTCCTAGCTTGACATGCATAATTATGCATCCATTGTGTACCCATGTTGCATATGTTTGAGTATATCCACGCTAATAAAATTGAAAATACATAGAAATAAATGGTTCATGGATCCAATGAGTACCTACTTTTGAATAAACCTATAAGGAGATAAGTCAAAAATACAAGTAAAGAAATTAATTTTCTTCCTTTCCCTCCAAAAACATTTCCCCTAGGGATGACATCATCATCTTAAATTATATTGATTTTGTTATCACCAAAATAGGTCCTGATAGGCTGCTGGTCCGGCTACCTCAGTGTAACTATTTCAAACCAAACTTTTAGTTGAGGCTTAGCCTCCTGAACCTGAGAGGGCTCTCTCACTATGTTTAAGATTTTGAATTAAAGATAAGATGGATAACTCTAGGAATAAGATGGATAAAGTGTATGACTGGTTGAAATAATGATCAACAAACATCTACTGGGCAATGGAGTCTAGGTATTTTCCCACAAAACATCAACATCAGCTTATCATGGAAGTCAAGGCATTTCAGAGTTCTTAAGTGTATCAGTGAAACAAAAACAGAGTGAACAAAACATAGTTTACAAACATATGTAGGAAGTTAGAGCATTTTCCAATGAATTCTAAGTAACATATGTTTATACCACTGCAAATACATAGATAAGGAAAGCCATAGTAAGATCACACATTAAAAACTCTTTCTGAATCCTAAGTAGTAAGCCAATATTTGTATTATGATAAAAAAACATAGTCTGCTATAGTAACATAGTCTGTTTGTTCATGAAAATTTTCCAACCTTGAGGAATTTGACCTCATATCTCTTATAGGGTCATTACAACATTGGATTCTATGATCCATCTTCAAATAAATTCGAATTCTATCTTAGATTGACACCTATTTACTCTAAAACTGACTATTAATTATATGTGACAGTTAACTATCTGTTCTAGAGTCCTAATACAATTAGGAGTAAAACTCCTCCTTATGACTAAAACAACCTTATCTGAAAATTAAATATTATGTTTGACAACTGCTCCTCCTAATCTTCGACCTTGATGATGTCCATAGCCTTGTTGTCATATTCTGTTATCTTATCCCTTATCTATCCTGAAAACTATGAACATGTTTCCTGCAATATAGTTGTAACCTTCATTTATGCTCCTTGAAGCCTTTTGCTGACAAAATGGACCTCTTTAGACAAGTGAAATGTGTTATCACTTCCAAAGAACCATGTCCTTCCACCTGTGCAAAATTAAATTCCTGAAAGAGTGTGAAGAGATATGATGTGTCTGTGCTACGAAAATATCAGATGTTTTCATAGCGCAGTAGCTATGCCTTTGTAAAATAGCTCTTAACATGTAATATCCTTTTCTTTATTAGATTATAAATCTTCCGGCAAATCACATGAGAAATTTAGGACCGACGCGTTATGAACTACAGTTGGTAGTTCGAAACGCGTCGGTCCTAAATTTCTCATGTGATTTGCCGGAAGATTTATAATCTAATATGTTATGGACTGCTTAATAGTTATGTACCTCAAATATTATCCTTTTCTTTAATAAATGTAGAACTTGCCTCCAGCATTTATCTCTTAACAACATCAAAAAGTCAAAACTCCGGGTACACTGAACCTCATCAAACAGCAAGAAATCTAATGCAGGAAGCCAGAGAAGGCTGTCATTTAGTCTGCCATACTCCATATTACATAGTTTCTTCATCATCTTTAAATATTAAGAATATTTACAGTCCTTTAATGATGACTTTGATGCTAATGGACCTTGAAATCAATATAAGTAAACCTTTCCATGTTTTCAAAAAGCGGTGTCTTTCCCCAAACAAAATTATACTAGGGATTTATCACTTACTATCTTACTTCTGCTGTAGTTGACCTTCAGAGTTTTCCAATTTGATTTCAAGATCTTCAATGTGCCTCTTCAACCTCATATTAGTAGCCCTTAAATTTACATTTATCCTTCTCACAAATTTAGCCTCTTTGATTGTATACACCCAGTGAAAATCGAGCTTCATTGTCGATCGTTCGTAGATTTTAAAACTCTTCAAGTTCCTACGTAGTTTGAAATTCTCGTCAAATTTATTCTCCACCACATGTTTTCTGTTTTCTCTCATTTCCTAGCAATTTGAAGATTAGCTAGTCTTAGTTTTTCTTTCATTCCTTCATAACTGTTTCTTTTTCTTTGAGTATGAAAACTTCCGTTTTTTGTCGTTCTCATGTATAGGTGAAAAATGGAAAAATCTGCCTATGGGTTCGCATATAATCATTTGAAATCTCTCCGTATTTTTCTTAATTCCACACATCCAAATTCTTGCAACCTTTTTGAATTTCCTAGTTAGAGGCTCCTCTTGGGCTTAAACACAAACTCGAAATTCCCCACCATTAAAATCCATCCTTTTCGAGGATTTGATATTTTTACATTTCCTTCATCCAAATTGTAAATCACTTCACTAAAGGAGATTCCTCAATATCAATAGCTTGTAAAATATCATTCAAGCTACCCTTTAAACCTGGATCTTCTTCTGAAATCACTGTTTTGCCTTTTTCCCTTTCTATTTGACTTATAGTCAACCTTTTCTGGGTTGATTTGCTGGTTGACTGTTCCTGCATTGCTTTCTTACCTTTGGTTATCCTCCTTTGTGCAGGTTGAGGGGTTTCTTGAATAATTACTGGTGTTTTAATCTCTGGCCCTTTCACTTGTTTTCTTGGCTTTAATTTGACAAATCTCTTTGATCTTATTTATGTAGGGTCAGTGGTTTCAGATGGTGATTTTTCTTTGGCCCTAGGGCTAACCCATGTTCCATGTGTTTCCACCCCAAATCCACATAGAAAAAGAAACGCAGATCATTCTCTATTCACCCTCGGAAGTTCATGCAAAACTATTAATTTAACAAGACCATGATGAAATAATGAAGTTTCACATGCCTGAGTTTTCATCTGCACCTTATCTGCCATCTTGACCAAACTCTGAAACAAAAAGAAAGGCAAATCTAGAGAAATTATTCCAGTGAAATGCAATAAGAGCTTGAAATGGTAAGAATACACCTTATGATATCTCCCTTCACAGGTGAAGTACCTTTGAATGTTGGAGAGCAGGTTAGCATATGTATCCTTGACATACCCTCTTGGCACTGCTTTGGTTAAATCTGTGTCCACAAACTCTTGTTTCAAAAATATTTTACAAGGTTCCATTTCAAACCTGAAGTTCTTGAACACCTTTCTTCTCCCCTTGGAATCTCTGTCACTAAAGAAATAATTTAAGGATAAATTGGTAAGTTTAAACATCCAACTTTTGTATTTGAACCTGTGAAATTGATGGAAAATTCTTTTGTGACTTGATTATGACCTCCCTGTAGCTTTTCAAAGAACCTCCAGCATCCTACTTTCTTGAAAGCTTCTTCGACTGATTTATCCTTAGTGAGAGCCTCTATGCCTTCAGGTTTCGTTCTGAAACAGTGGCCTGATCTGTGGTTTCTTTTTTCCCCTGTCATCTTTCACTCGGAATCCTGGTGGCTTCAGAAAACTTGTAATAAACTGGCTCGCTTGCTTTCAGAGAAACTGGCTCGCTTCATTAAGAGTTCAGCCTCGCTGAAAAGCTCAGGTTTTATGCTTACCATAAGCTTGTCATTTGAAGAAAAACATGCAGCAAGTGTTTTTGCATGAGATAATATAACCAAGGACAAACATCCCTTTTCAAAATTTAAAATGATTGATGATAAATGACCCCTAACGAATCTCGTGATGGTTGTGAATGATTGCATGTGGGAGAAAGGATTCGTGGACTGACACTTACTCATGAAAATTTAACGAAATTTGATGGATTTGACAGTTGGACAAGATTGGTTACGAATCCCCGATTTCGTAGCGCGTCTAATGTATTTTCAGGGTTTTGCACTACAAAAAGACCATCATTTTCGTAGCCCAAGAGCAGTTTTTAACACTGTCTGCGCTACGAAAACGTGGTTTCATGGCTTATTCAAATTTTTTTTCAAAGTGACTAAATAGATGATTTCCGAAACATAACATGGGACCCTAAAACGTAAAACAAAGTTGTTGGACCTTATTTGATGATGGTGATGAGACTCTAACCTTATGATCTAGACTCTAAAAACATAAAAAAGACTTAACCCCTATTCTAAGACCATGACTTAGGAACAAGCATAAACTATCCAAGTTTGGAAAACCTTTATAGTGATAACAATGGCTCCACTTGGGATAGTGTGCCCTTGTGGTATACTAAGAACATGCAGCTCCAGTGCTATCAGTTTTTGATAAAAAACAGAAATTTATATTTATAAGCATCTTCTTCAAGCTGTTTGGGCCTTCACCTTGGGCTTAAGATCTCTGTTTCAGCTTGTCATTATTAGCATTAAAACTGACAAAGATGGAATATATACAATGTCATGAGTGACTGATAAAACTTCAAGAAGCATAATGCTTTAGGAACCTCCCATTAACAGGCCCTCCAGCATATGATCCTCCATCAATCTCCTGCAATATATAAGTGTTGTTCCCATGAAAACCATCAATCTTAAAAGGACCCTTCCATAAATTCTCAAACTTACTGTGCTTGCCCTTTTCCTCAATTTTGGCCTCCCATTTCAGCACTTTCTTGTAGCTGGAAACTGTCTTCTTTGATCTTCTTATCAAATGTGTTCTTGATTCTGTTTTGAATCTGCTGATGGCTGTCATATACTTCAGTTCTCTTTTCCTGCAAGGCTATCAGCTGGTTGATTCTCCTCTGAATGGCATTTGATTCCTCTTCAAGTCTTTGAATTAATTTCATGACTGGTACCCCAAGTGATGTTGGAAAAATAGCTTCAGCACCATAGACAAGTTCATATGGCGAAGTCCCAATTGACCTCTTTGTACAAATCCTATCAGTCCATAAGGCATACTTCAGCTTTAAGTGCCAAGCTTTTTTTTTTTCTTGCAATATCTTTTTGATAATCCTTACAATGCTCTTATTTGATGATTCAACAAGACCATTCCCTTGCGGATAGTATGCATAAAATGTCCAAGAGTTATGCGGTATTGATGGCAAAAATTTATCGTTTTCTTGGACTTAAATGCTTGAGAATTATTTGTTATAATCTTCATGGGACAACCAAATCTAGACAATATATTATTCTCTAGAAAAGAAATAACTGCAGAATCATTAGCTTGCCTTGTTGGTATCGCCTCTATCCATTTGGTGAAGTAGTCCATTGCTGTGAGAATCCAGCGATGCTGCCCTGATGATGGTGGATGTATCTCCCCAATAAAGTCTAACCCCCACTGCTGAAAAGGAGTTTCCACATATATAGGAACCAAAGGTAGAGGTACAAGCTTTCTTCTTCCTTCAAAAATTTGGCGTTCGTGACATGCAGCAATTCTTTAATAAATGTCTTTAAACATTGTTGGCCAAAAATATCCAGCTCTGAGAATCTTATTGGTTGTAGCCTTCCAATAATGGTGTCCTCTGCAATCACCTTTATGAAATTCTTCAATGACTTTATCAGCCTCTTCTTTAGTTAAACAATTCAGCAAAATTCCTCCTGTATCTTTCCAAAACAGATTTCTGTCATATACAAAATATCTTAAATATTTCAACTTTACAAACCTTGATTTGGACTTTGTTAGATCAGCGGGAGCTTTTTGATGTTGTAGAACAAAAACCACATATTTATAGCACTCAGAAATGATGTATTTCTCCTCAATTTCAATCATTTCCTCTTCATCATTAGAAATTTTTGATATTTCTGCATTCAGATTTATGTCAAGACAATCCAGATTTGACTGAGTCATTAGTTTCGCCAAGCCTTGTCCCTTCACCAACTTGGTTGGTTTTATATCTATATCATATTCTAGCAATTTTGCGATCCATTTTCCCCTCTTACCATCGGGATCTGCCTAAGTTAGAATGTATTTTACCACAGCACTCAAAACATATGCCACGACATGAGAATGTAGAATATAAATTCTGAAATCTTATATAGCTTTCACCAAAGCATAGGCTTGTTTTTCTAGAATATTATACTTCAGCTGAGCATTTGCTAATGTTTTACTAAAGAAATAAATATGCTGCTCAGTACCTTGCTTTCCTTTTTGTAGCAAAACTCCAACAATTGTGTTTTCGGAAGCAAATGTAAAAACTAGAAATTCGTTGGAAAAATCTGGGCTGATGAGTACCAGTGCTTGTGTGAGTGCCTGCTTGATTAGCTCAAAAGATATTCTAGCTTCAGCTGTCCATTTGATATCAACTCCTTTCTCTAAAATCCTTGTAATATCTTTGACAATCTCAGCAAAGTTAGGAATGAAGCGTCTAACAAAATTCACTTTTCCAAGAAATGATTGAATCTCTTTCCTACTTCTTGGAAAATCTAATTTTTGAATTGCACTGACTCTATTTGGATCAATCCTAATTCCATCTTCAAAAATGATGTGACCAAGTAATTTTCCTGAAGTTAAAGAAAAAATGCTTTTAGTAGGATTAAGGGAAATACCAAACCTTTTACATTTCAGCAGAACCTTTTCTAAGTGTTTCAAATGATCTTCTTCTTTCTTTGAAAAGACTGTTATATCATCACGATAAAAAACCACTGATCTATCCTTTTCTTTAGAAAAGGAAATATCCATTTCTCTTTGGAAAGTGGCTCCTGCATTCATGAGACCAAAAGGCATCTTTGCATACATGAATGTACCCCATGGTGTTGTAAAAGTTGTTTTCTCCTGATCATCCAGATGTACAAGAATCTGGTTGTAACCTGAAAAACCATCAATAATTGACATTCTTTGAGAACCAACAATATTTTGCAAAATTGTATCCATCTTGGGAAGAGGATAGTTGTCCTTTAATGATGCTTTGTTCAAATTTATGAAGTCAACACAATTTCTAATTTCTCCATTATTCTTTCTAACCAGTACCAAATTTGCAAGCCAATTGGAGAATCTGATTGGGACAATGATTTTTGCATCAAAGAGTTTCTTGATCTCCCTCTCAATCAATGGCATGAGAAGGGGGTTAATTCTCCTCAACTTCTGTTTGAATGGTTTTCATTGTTCTTGATAGGAATAGTATGCCGAATAATGGGAAGGGATCATTGCTTTAAATCAAGATAACCCAAGCAAAAGCATCCATAAACCCTCATCATTCTGTCATATTTGAATTTCATATCAGCCGAGAAACTTTTGAAATTTTTATCATTTTAGGTATTAACATACCAAGATTTTCATGTGCTTCTCTACTTCCTCTTCATCAGCTTGTAATTTTGGTGCTTTAAAAACATCATTATGATCAAAAAGCTTCTAGAGGAATAAAAGACCTTTTGTAGATTTATTCTTCGCACTGTAAAAATTTCGACATTTTCCTTTAGAGCAAACAAACATATTTTGCCGATCTACATCATCTACATGAAAGATTTTCAAACCTTCTTCAACTCAATAAAATCTTCACTCCTCATGGATCATCTTCAAAAACTCGCCATTTGGGGTATTTTTCTCGGTAGACGGTCTATAACAAACTTCAATTGTATATTTTTCATTGGAATGGGAATGATGAAAAGACTTCAAGTGAGACAACAAGAGAATCCAAGAATAGAGTTTTGACCTCTAGTTTTGACTATGAATATAAGATTGAAAATTCTCCAACATGTCTAAAACTAAATTTCTGTAAGCCCTCATTCTTACATCCTTTGTTTGATAAACACCTTCAATTTGTCTAATAACCAATTCAGAATCTCCAAAAACAGAGATATTTTGAGCCTTCATTTTTTTAAGAAGATCTAGACCCAAAATCTTTGCTGGGATTTGCGTTAGACCAACAACAACATCCTTGATTAGACCAATACATTGAACTCTCTTTGAATCAAATGAAAACAAATCCTTATATGGTCTTGTGATTTGTAATCCCATTCTTTCCATGATTACTTTGAGCATAAGGTTATGTGAAGCCCCAGAATCCAGCATAGTATTATGTAGAGTCATATCATGAATACTAATGCTTACATAAAAAGGAGGAAACTCTTCATTTTGTTCATCTTCTATCCTTGGACCCAAATATATAGTAGGATTATCTTCTTGAACATTCAAAATATCAGCAGCTCCTGGTTGTGAATTTAACAATTTAACAATCTTGCTTCTATATTCATTTACCTTGAGAATCTCGCTAAACGGGACTGATATTTTAATTTTTGAAATTTCATTCTCAAGGTTGAAAACAGAAACAGATTTTTCAACGTCTTTGATAGGAGGAGGAAGTTGAGTGTCTTTCTTTCCAAGTGGAGTGTATTTTTACCTTCAGCCACCTTTGAGCTATCATTTCTAGCTTCAACAACCTTCGGAGCATCTTTTTTGGGCTGTGTTTTGCTTGCAGTGATAGGTACATTTCTGTTTCTGAGATTATATTGATTTTGCATCTCAAAAATGGCATGCTGATATCCCTTAAAATAATCTGATGATTCTCCCTCTTTGTTAGCCAAATCTAACCATCATGCTCTTCCTTAGTCAAGAAAATTCCCAACATCTCTTCATCAAGACAATGGATGGATTCTACAGGAATTTCAGGTTCATCTTCTTCATCTACCAAATTCCGCTGAAAATGAGGTCTCACTGGAGGATCAGGTTCTTGATTTCTATTTTCTCTTGGCCTTTGCTAGTTTTGAGGTGTCATAAATTGAGGATTTCTAAATTGAGGTTCATGTTGCACAGGAGGAGCTGAAGTGTTTCCAAGAGCTAACCTATCCATCAACTTCTCCATGGTTTTCATAATTGAATCAAATTTGTCTTCAGATGTTGAAGTGGATGGTTTCTCTTCTTCTTTCAATTTAGTTTTTCCCATTTTTGACTTTTTAGCAGCTATCATGTTTACCTCCACCTTAACTGCATCACTTTTCATTTCAGTAAGTGAAGGTGATTCTCTTTCTCTCAACAAGATAGAAAAGTCATAATCAAATGCTTCAGCATATCTCATTTGTGCTAAAGCTTCCGAGGTTTCAAATGAGTTGGAATTGAGTAAAAAACTTTATTAAATCTCTTTGAAAAGTTTTGGACAGACTCATCAACTGCCCTTCTAAGGCTGTTATATTCAGTAAGTTCTTGAACTGGATTGGTTCTGTTTCCCCATTTCTTTAAAAATTTATCTTCAAATTCATCCCAATTTCTAATGCTTCTTGGTGCAAGGGCTTTAAACCATTTTCTAACTTCAGCAATAAAACTTTGTGCAAATAACCTTAGCTTCACATCTTCATCATCAACTTCTTCCCTGTCTATAAAATCATTAAATCTGTCTACAAATTCCTCTGCTGTAATTTCCTCATCACTACCCCAAGTAGGAATCCTAGCAGCATATTTACTAAGAAGGTCATGCAAAACAATAGGGAGTACGAGTGGTGCATACCTAGAAGGAGCAACCATGCTTGAGAGATGAAACGTAGTTTTAGGAATGACATAAACAGAATATGAAGAACTGATATGAGGAGGGCTAGTTGGTTTCTGCAAGCCACTAACAATTGAGCTCCAATTTGGAAGGGTCAAACCAGCTTTGGATTTTAGTAGGACTTCAAAAGGATCAAGTTCTTTAAGTCTATCCAGAGACTCTTTTTCTAACAACAGCTCAGAAGTAACAACTTCCCAAAATTCTTCTTTGTCCTCTTGGTTTACTAAGACTGAAGTGTCAATTCCCCTCCTTTGCAAGTCTAAAATAATATCTATGAATTCCTTTTCACTTTCTGATCTAAACAGCACTTCATGAATTTTATCATCAACTGTTTTGTCTTCAGGACTTCTTAATATTTCAGAGGAGAAAGATTTCAAATGAGATGGAGTACCTGATATTTCTGAAATTCTTTGACTACCTCTTGAAATAGTGTTTGGATTGTCCACAGCGGTAGGTGGATTGGGATCAGGATTGCTCCGTGTATATCTCCTTCTCGAAGCCACCTTTAAACTTTGAAAATGTATGGAGTCACCAAGGTAGATTGCAACCTCGAAAAACTTTCTGAGCTCCTGCTACCTTCAGAAGTTCAGCTTTCTTGATTTTGGGAATGATTAATCTTCAGACTCCCGGCAGACACACCAAAATGTTATCACCAAAATAGGTCCAAATAGGCTGCTGGTCAGGCTACCTCAGTGTAACTATTTCAAACCAAACTTTTAGTTGAGGCTTAGCCTCCTCAACCTGAGAGGGCTCTCTCACTAGGTTTAAGATTTTGAATTAAAGATAAGATGGCTAACTCTAGGAATAAGTTGGATACAGTGTATGACTGGTTGAAATAATGATCAACAAACATCTATTGGGCAATGGATTCTAGGTATTTTCCCACAAAACATCAACATCAGCTTATCATGGAAGTCAGGGAATTTCAGAGTTCTTAAGTGTATTAATGAAACAAAAATAGAGTGAACAAAACACAGTTTACAAACATATGCAAGAAGTTAGAGCATTTTCCAATGAATTCTAAGTAACATATGTTTATACCACTGCAAATAGATAGATAAGGAAAGCCATAGTAATATCACACATTAAAAACTCTTTCTGAATCTTGAGTAGTAAGCCAATATTTGTATTAGGATAAAAACACACAGTCTGCTATAGTAACATAGTCTGTTTGTTCATGAAAATTGCCAACCTTGAGGAATTCGACCTCATATCTCTTATAGGGTCATTACAACATTGGATTCTATGATCCATCTTCAAATAAATTCGAATTCTATCTTAGATTGACACCTATTTACTCTAAAACTGACTATTAATTATATGTGATAGTTAACTGTCTGTTCTAGAGTCCTAATACAATTAGGAGTAAAAATCCTTCTTATGACTAAAACAACCTTATCTGAAAATTAAATATTATGTTTGATAGCTCCTCCTCCTAATCTTCGACCTTGATGATGTCCATAACCTTGTTGTCATATTCTGTTATCTTATCCCTTATCTATCCTGAAAACTAGGAACATGTTTCCTACAATATAGCTGTAACCTTCATTTATGCTCCTTGAACCCTTTTGCTGACAAAATGGACCTCTTTAGACAAGTGAAATGTGTTATCACTTCCATATAACCATGTCCTTCCACCTGTGCAAAATTAAATTCCTGAAAGAGTGTGAAGAGATCTGATGTGTTTGTGCTACGAAAATATCCGTTGTTTTCGTAGCACAGTGGTTATGCCTTTGTAAAATAGCTCTTAACATCTAATCTCCTTTTCTTTAACAGCTAGAACTTCATTTTTGACCGATTTCCATCTCTTAACAACATCAAAAATTCAAAAACCTAGTGTTTACCTCTTGGAACCTTATCAAAATGTTTAAAACTGCACCTACAGCAGTTTTGTAGCGCGCTACGAAACTGCTGTGTATCTCCATATTACACAATTTCTTCATCATATTTAAACCTTGAAAATATTTACAGTATTTTAATGATGACTTTGATGCTAATGGACCTTGAAATCAATATAAGTCAACTTTGTCATGGTTTCCAAAAGTGATGACCTTCCCAAAACAAAATTATATTAGGGATTTGTCACTTACTGTCTTACTTCTACTGTGGCTGACCTTCTTCAAAGTTTTCCAATTGGATTTCAAGATCCTCAATGTGCCTCTTCAACCACCTGTTAGTAGCCCTTAAATTTACATTTATCCTTCTCACAAACTTAGCCTCTTTGATTGTAGGCAGAGTCCAGGTGAAAAACTGAGTTTCACTGCTGACGGTTTCAGGATTTGAAACTCTTTCAAGTTCCCACAGAGCTTTAATTCTGTCAAAGTTTATCTTCTCCACCACATGTTTTCTTTCTTTCTTCTCAAGCCTAGCAATTTGAAGATTAGCTAGTCTTAGTTTTTCTTTCATTCCTTCATAACTGCTCTTTTCTCTTTGAGTATGGAAAACTTTGTTTCTATCATCCTCAAGCATAGGTGATGAAAGGTCTGTGGGTTCCTCATAATCATTTGAAACTTCTCCAACTTTTTCTAATTCCACATCCAGTCCTTGCAACCTTTTTGAATTCCTAGTTAGAGGCCTTCTGGGCTTAAACACAAACTTTGAAATTTCATCATTAAAATCCAGTTTTTTGTAGGATTTGATCTTTTTAGATTTCCCTTCATCCAAATTTATAAAATCTGCCTGCACTAAAGGAGATTCCTCAATATCAATAGCTTGTAAAATATCATTCAAGCTACCCTTTAAACCTAGATCTTCTTCTGAAATCACTGTTTTTCCTTTTTCCCTTGCTATTTGACTTCTAGTCAACCTTTTCTGGGTTGATTTGCTGGTTGACTGTTCCTGCACTGCTTTCTTACCTTTGGTTATCCTCCTTTGTGCAGGTTGAGGGGTTTCTTGAATAATTACTGGTGTTTTAATCTCTGGCCCTTTCACTTGTTTTCTAGGCTTTAATTTGACAAATCTCTTTGATCTTGTTTCTGTAGGATCAGTGGTTTCAGATGGTGATTTTTCTTTGGCCCTAGGGCTAACACCTGTTCCATGTGTTTCCACCCCAAATCCACATAGAAAAAGAAACATAGACCATTCTCTATTCACCCTCTGAAGTTCATGCAAAACTATTAATTTAACAAGACCATGATGAAATAATGAAGTTTCACATGTCTGAGTTTTCATCTGCACCTTATCTGCCATCTTGGCCAAACTCTGAAACAGAAAGAAAGGAAAATATAGAGAAATTATTCCACTGAAATGCAATAAGAGCTTGAAATGGTAAGAATACACCTTATGATATCTCCCTTCACAGGTGAAGTACCTTTGAATGTTGGAGAGCAGGTTAGCATATGTATCCTTGACATACCCTCTTGGCACTGCTTTGGTTAAATCTGTGTTCACAAACTCTGGTTTCAAAAATATTTTACAAGATTCCATTTCAAACCTAAAGTTCTTGATCCACCTTTCTTCTCCCCTTGGAATCTCTGTCACTAAAGAAATAATTTAAGGAGAAATTGGTAGGTTTAAACATCCAACTTTTTTATTTGAACCTGTGAAATTGATGGCAAATTCTTTTGTGACTTGATTATGACCTCCCTGTAGCTTTTCCAAGAACCTCCAGCATCCTACTTTCTTGAAAGCTTCTTTGATTGATTTATCCTTAGTGAGAGCCTCTATGCCTTCAGGTTTCATTCTCAAACTGTGGCTTGATCTGTGGTTTCTTTTTTCCTCTGTCATCTTTCACTCGGAATCCTAGTGGCTTCAGAAAACCTGTAATAAAATGGCTCACTTGATTTTAGAGAAACTGGCTCGCTTGATTAAGAGTTCAGCCTCGCTTGATAATTGGTTCAGCCTCGCTTGATAATTGAGAAAAACTCAGGTTTTATGCTTACCATAAGCTTTTCATTCGAAGAAAAACATGCAGCAAGTGTTTTTGCATGAGATAATATAACCAAGGACAAACATCCCTTTTCAAAATTTAAAATGATTGATGATAAATGACCCCTAACGAATCTCATGATGGTTGTGAATGGTTGCAAGTGGGAGAAAGGATTCGTGGACTGACACCTACTCATGAAAATTTAATGAAATTTGATGGATTTGATAGTTGGACAAGATTGGTTACGAATCCCCGATTTCGCAGCGTGTGTAATGTATTTTCAGGGTTTTGCGCTACTAAAATACTAGCGTTTTCGTAGCGCAAAAGCAAATTTTAACACTGTCTGTGCTACGAAAACATGGTTTAGTGGCTTATTCGAAATTTTTTTCAAAGTGACTAAACAGATGATTTCCGAAACATAACATGGGACCCTAAAACGTAAAACAAAGTTGTTGGACCTTATTTGATGATGGTGATGAGACTCTAACCTTATGATCTAGACTCTAAAAACATAAAAAATACTTAATCCCTATTCTAAGACCATGACTTAGGAACAAGAATAAACTATCCAAATTTGGAAAACCTTTATAGTGATAATAGTGTCTCCACTTGAGATAGTGTGCCCCTGTGGTACACTAAGAACCTGCAGCTCCAGTGCTATCCATTTTTGATAAAAAACAGAAATTTATATTGACAAGCATCTTCTTCAAACTTTTTGGGCCTTCACCTCGGGCTTAAGATCTCCATTTCAGCTTGTCATTATTAGCATTAAAACTAACAAAGATGGAATATATACAATGTCATGAGTGACTGATAAAACTTCAAGAAGCATAATGCTTTAGGAACCTGCCATTAATAGGGTCTCCAGCATATGATCCTCCATCAATCTCTTGCAATATATAAGTTTTGTTCCCATGAAAACCAACAATCTTAAAAGGACCCTTCCATAAATTCTCAAACTTACCGTTCTTTCCCTTTTCCTCAATTTTGGCCTCCCATTTCAGCACTTTTTCTTGTAGCTGGAAAGTGTCTTCTTTGATCTTCTTATCAAATGTGTTCTTGATTATATTTTGAACCTACTAATGGCTGTCATATATTTCAGTTCTCTTTTCCTGCAAGGCTATCAGCGGGTTGATTCTCCTCTGAATGGCATTTGGTTCCTCTTCAAGTCCTTGAACATGACTGGTACCCAAGTGATGTTGGAAAAACAACTTTAGCACCATAGACAAGTTCATATGGCGAAGTCCCAATTGACCTCTTTGTACAAATCCTACAACCCATAAGGCGAACTTCAGCTTTAAGTGCCAAGCTTTTTTGTTTTCCTGCAGTATCTTTTTGATAATCCTTACAATGCTCTTATTTGATGATTCAACAAGACCATTCCCTTGCGGATAGTATGCAGTAGAATGTCCAAGAGTTATGTGGTATTGATGGCAAAAATTTATCATTTTCTTGGACTTAAATGCTTGAGCATTATCTGTTATAATCTTCATGGGACAACCAAATCTAGACAATATATTATTCTCTTGAAAAGAAATAATTACAAAATCATTATCTTGCCTTGTTGGTATCGCCTCTATCCATTTGGTGAAGTAGTCTGTCGCTGTGAGAATCTAGCGATGTTGCCCTGATGATGGTGGATGTATCTCCCCAATAAAGTCTAACCCCCACTGCTGAAGAGGAGCTTCCGCATACATAGGAACCAAAGGTAGAGGTACAAGCTTTCTTCTTCTTTCAAAAATTTGGCATTCGTGACATGCAGCAATTCTTTTATAAATGTCTTTAAACATTGTTGGCCAAAAATATCCCGCTCCGAGAATCTTATTTGCTGTAGCCTTCCAATAATGGTGTCCTCTGCAATCACCTTTATGAAATTCTTCAATGACTTTATCAACCTCCTCTTCAGTTAAACAATTCAGCAAAATTCCTCCTGAATCTTTCCAAAACAGATTTCTGTCATATACAAAATATCTTAAAGATTTCAACTTAACAAAACCTTGCTTTGGACTTTGTTAAATCAACAGGAGCTTTGTGATGTTGTAGAACAAAAACCACTTCTTTATACCACTCATAAATGATATATTTCTCTTCAATTTCAACCATTTCCTCTTCATCATCAGAAATTTCTGATATTTCTGCATTCAGATTTATGTCAAGACAGTCCAGATTTGACTGTGTCATTTGTTTCGCCAAGCCTTGTCCTTTCACCAACTTGGTTGGTTTGATGTCTATATCATATTCTAGCAGTTTGGCGATCCATTTTCCCCTCTTACCATCGGGATCTGTCTGAGTTAGAATGTCTTTTACCACAGCACTCGAAACATATGCCACGACATGAGAATGCAGAATATAAATTTTGAAATCTTTTATAGCTTTCACCAAAGCATAGGCTTATTTTTCTAGAATATTATACTTCAACTCAGCATTTGCTAATGTTTTACTAAAGAAATAAATAGGCTGCTCAGTACCTTGCTTTCCTTTTTGTAGCAAAACTCCAGCAATTTTGTTTTCGGAAACAAATGTAAAAACCAGAAATTCTTTGGAAAAATATGGGCTAATGAGTACCGGTGCTTGTGTGAGTGCCTGCTTGATTTGCTCAAAAGATATTCTAGCTTCAGTTGTCCATTTGATATCAACTCCTTTCTTTAACATCCTTGTAATATCTTTGACAATCTCAGCAAAGTTAGGAATGAAGCGTCTAACAAAATTCACTTTTCCAAGAAATGATTGAATCTCTTTCCTAGTTCTTGGAAAATCTACCTTTTGAATTGCATTAACTCTATTAGGATCAATCCTAATTCCATCTTCAGAAATGATATGACCAAGTAATTTGCCTGAAGTTAAAGCAAAAATTCTTTTAGTAGGATTAAGAGAAATGCCAAACCTTCTACATTTCAACAGAACTTTTTCTAAGTGTTTCAAATGATCTTCTTCTTTCTTTGAAAAGACTGTTATATCATCAAGATAAACAACCACTGATCTATCCTTTTCTTCAGAAAAAGTATTGTCCATTTCTCTTTGGAAAGTAGCTCCCGCATTCATGAAACCAAAAAGCATCTTGGCGTACATGAATGTACCCCATGGTGTTGTGAAAGTTGTTTTCTCCTGATCATCCGGATGTACAAGAATCTGGTTGTAACCTAAAAAACAATCAAGCATTGACATTCTTTGAGGACCAACAATATTTTACAGAATTGTATCCATCTTGGGAAAATGATAGTTGTCCTTTAATGATGCTTTGTTCAAATTTCTGAAGTCAATACAAATTCTAATTTCTCCATTCTTCTTTCTAACCGGTACCAAATTTGCAAGCTAATTGGAGATCTGATTGGGACAATGATTTTTGCATCAAAGAGTTTTTTGATCTCCCTTTCAATCAATGGCATGAGAAGGGAGTTAATTCTCCTCAACTTCTGTTTGAATGGTTTCTCATTGTCTTAATAGGAATAGTATGTTGAATAATGGAAGGATCATATTGCTTTAAATCAGCATAACTCCAAGAAAAAACATCCATAAACCTCCTCATCATCTCAATATATATGAATTTCATATCAGCTGAAAGAAAATTTGAAATTTTTATCATTTTAGGCAAAGCTAATGTACCAAGATTACAACTCTCTACTTCCTCTTCATTAGCTTGTAATTTTGATGCTTTAAAAACATCATTATGATAAAAAAGCTTCTCAAGAGGAATAAGACCTTTTGGTATTGCATTATTCTTCAATTGCAAAATTTCAGATTTTCCTTTAGACTCAACAAACATATTTTGCTGATCTACGTGAGTACTTTCAAACTCTTCTTTCAACTCAATAAAATTCTTCACCTGTTGATCATTTTCAAAAACTTGCCAGTTTGTGAAATTGTCTGGTATGGCTGGTCTATGAAGAACTTCAATCTCATATTTTTCATTTGAATGCATGGGAATGATGAAAAGACTTGTGGAGACAGCAAGAGATTCAACAATAGAGTTTTGATCTCTAGTTTTGACTATGAAGGAGTAAGATTGAAAATTCTCCAACATGTCTAAAACTAAATTTCTGTAAGCCCTCATTCTTACATCCTTTGTTTGATAAACACCTTCAACTTGTATAATAACCAATTCAGAATCTCCAAAAACAGAGATATTTTGAGCCTTCATTTTTTTAAGAAGATCTAGACCCAAAATCAAAGACTCATATTCAGCCATGTTGTTTGTGCAATCAAAATTTAGTTTGTAAGAGTAGAACTTACTCTCATCAGTTGGACTTGTAATCCAAATCCCTGCTCCTGCCCCCTCTTTTCCTGTTGATCCATCAAAGTATATTGACCACCATTCTTCCATCTGTTTTTCATTTACTTGCTGATTTTCTGTTTGCTAATTTTTTGCTCTTATTTCTTCATCAACACTATCAGCTGACTCATTAAAAAGAATGACAGATCCAAGCTCAATATCAAAGGCATAAATACGAAAATTCTGAGGCTTATCTTTGCTAATTACCATGTAAGCCATTCTAGTCTCCCGATACAATCTCCTTTGTTCACCAAAAACTGGAATAGTAGCATAGGTAAGATCCATCTGCATTGTGCCTTTGATTTATATACAATGAGTATCATATGAGGTGTGTACAAAAAAAAGGTTTTATGTCTATCATATGGTAGCTTTCTAGCTTCCATATAATCAAAACAATGTTAGTGATTACTAAGACAACATGTTTGGGGATAACTTCTTAAACAACCTCTGCCAATAATATGTACAATATACTTATGTCCTTGACATGTGATGATGCATCAATGCATTTCAAAAGCATGGTTCCTATCGCATGTTACAAGGAATTTTATTGTTGTTCTATTCGTTTAACTTGGCCCCTATCTAACATAATGTTTTGACTAGTACACTCCCACAAACTTTTAATACCTTGCCATTGTTGCTTGATAGACTTCAACTCCTCATCTAGTTCTTTCTCCCTAACCACATTATAAAAGGGGGCTTTATATTCAGGACTATTGATTGCAATAACATTTATCCGATGAAAAATGGTTAGATTGTGAGGTTAAATGGGGCGTTCTCAAGGTACTGAAATCCCCTCGTTGCATGGTCTACCTCCTTCATATTATTTTCATTAACTCTCCAAGAATGGTTTAGTTTTTGGGGTTGTGCAAGGATGAAAGAAATGATAGGTGATGGTTAAACTCACAACATTTGATGAACAACTATTGGGAGATGGAATTTTAGATCTACCAACTATTACAATTTTCAACTTCATCCTAGATTTCTTTGCTTTATTTTAGTTGATGTTTTCTAAGACAACTTCCTCTTGGGATGTGAGTTTTATGGAATTACTAACAAACTATGACATCTTTGCATAGGATTTGTGATAGGGAAATAATAGTTGATTAGTATTTTCACTTGAAATTCTTGGCATCATTCACATCCATCTAGATAACATGTTACCATGCTTGATTAAGAGGCCTTTTGGGCTGAGGAGCCATGAAAAAGAATCTAGCTAGAATCTAGATGAAAAATATTCCTTATAAAAAATGAAAATGAAAAATAAAAATTATCGAAGGATAGTGATTCATATACCACTTCTAATATTTAGAATTCTTTTAAACCTTGTTGATGTTTTGAGTTGAATTATTGTTTTGGTTGGTAAGCTTTAGAAGTTATTTCTCAATTGGGTATATTTGGATACTTTTTTATCCTCTCCACCCAAATTCAAGTTCTAATTGTGAGATGGTTTCCCCTTATCATTCAATTGGGGCTTAAATGATACTAAAAATATCACTCATGCTTGAGGGTGAGATGATATGATATGTTTCCAAACATCTTAAGCCCAAGGGGATAACTCAACAGGATGTTGCTATGTTGTTGGGAATTTGGTTAGTTTTATAAGATCAAGTATTTGCTTTGAATCCTCCTAAAGAAGGTGCACTACTATGCACCAATGATTTTATTGAGGGCTCCATCCATAATGTGAGGTAGCATCCCTTGGATTCCACCAGGAGGTTTTCCTTTAAAAAAGACCAAAAAAAAGAGAAGTTATCTATGAAATGGTTTCTAAGTTTGCTTTATAGTTAGAAAAGAAATATCACATATATGAAAGGAAAAAGAAGTTCAGTTTATGCCTTTAGGAGTGAAAATAATTTTAGTGAAAGGAGAATGGACTTCTAGTGAAGGGAATTTATGCATCTCGTGTTCTGAACAATTTTCTACCTTCATATTGAGGGTTCCATCCAATTCTTTCTGCTTTAACAATAATAATTTTAAAAACAAGAGAGAATCATTGAGAGTCCTCCACATTTTTCAATTTTCTGTAAGTGATGTCTACTAAATGGGCATCAGATTAGAAATTAAACCTATAATTATTATAGGTATTGCAGAAATTACACTCATAATTACTATACTTATTAGTATACTTATACTTATCGTATTTTTCTTTTAGTAAAATATTATTTTGAGATTAATTAGATAAAAATCATTTATATTTTTTCTCAATGAATTTTACAATTTTAAATTAAAAAAATGGAGAAACTGTAATATTTGATTTTTCTGGTCTACACTTCACCCATCTTTAGGGACAATGAGCTTGAAAATTCAAGATGAATAGAGATTAATTAGATAAAAATCATTTATATTTTTTCTTAATGAATTTTACAATTTTAAATTAAAAAAATGGAGAAACTGCAATATTTGATTTTTCTGGTCTACACTTCACCCATCTTTAGGGACAATGAGCTTGAAAATTCAAGATGAATAGAGATTAATATCAGTTAATTTAAAGAGAATTAGGTTTCTACATGCAGTTTTTTCTAGAAATTTTGTCAACAACATAAACTAGCACTGTGAAAATCTACATTTTAATATACATAAAATCCAGTTTCACAAAATTGTTGTTGACTCTAAAACAATGTTGACTAAATTTTTATCATATAATATTCCTTAAATTTTTTACTTTGTCATATGATATTAAGCTATGTACATACAAATCATGTTTCTTTAAATTTTTACAAATAAGTTTAGAAAAATGCTATATATATAAATTTCTAAACATTTATAAAATATTGATATAGTTAATTATTTCATTAATAATATAAAATATAAAAATAAAAAGGGAGTAGTCTTTACTGCGACTTTTTGGAGTTTTTGGTGTCGGAATCCGGTGAAAAAAACTAAGGTAAAATCTTGATTTTTGTTATTTAAACTAGTTTTTTTACTGTATATATAGATTCAACACCCTAAAAAACCCCTAAAACACTTCGATTGTGCAAGTTACCCATCAAATTTCTGTTAGTAATAAAAATTTTCCGGATTTTAAAGAAATTAGATGGGAAAAATCTACCAGAAAAGCCTTCAAAAAATCGCACTAAAAAAAACTCCAATAAAAAAATTCAATAAATATAAAATAAAAGTTTTGAAATTACAACCATCACAAAATCACATCACATCATTGCCATGGTGTTTTTTATTCCCCTCTTATTTTATATCCAACCCAGATTTTCATTTGCTAATGCAGAAGATAGCCCTTCAAAAAGATCCCCATCATTAAAATTTAGATTAGTTAATATCAATTTAATAATATTATTTAAACCCATATCATTAAAAAAGTACATCTAAATTTTTGAAACATAAAAAAAGAGGACCAATTTTTTTTGACATATTTATGTAAGTTTCAGATGGTTTGAAGTTTCATATTTGATTGATATTTTCATATTTTTTTAATATATACTTAATTGTGAATATTGCAATTTATTCCATGTTTTGGCTTTTCTTTGGTTATCCCACTATCATGTATCACTAGATATCCACTGTTATATGTACACTAGTTTTTCTTATAGTGAAGTGAATCACAATTTTTTTTAGTGGGAAAAAATGGCTGGTTTATATTATGTACCAGTGCAAAAATTCTAATAATTCAAGATATAACATATTAGGGTATCCAGAATCTCTTGTCAATACATATATTGGTTTTCATAGTGTGCAAATCATCATCAAAATACAAAATACTAGATTTTTGCTATGCAGTGCATATTAAACATCTTGTTACATTAATACCTTTTTTTATCCCCATCTCATTATTGGCATCATCTGCCAAACTGCCATGTCTCTGAGTGTTGTAGTGTATGAAGTACCTTCCCTCCATCCATCCAGTAACAAAATAATCAAAAGAGTCTATTCATCTCCGCCCAGACCTTTCAGAAAATTTTTACCATACCTCTCGCGCCAACTCCTGCAGTGTCAGTAAGCTCATAGTGCATCTCCCCAAAGATCCTATGCAAACATTTTTTTGATAACTTGTCTGCCTGAGTGTTTTTTTCCCTGTAGATGTGCTTGAAGAAGATGTTGGAGAATGATGTTCTGAGTTCTTCAATTCTGTCCAGCCAAGCATTAAGATACCCAGGAGAACTTGAGAGTCACCAAAAACCCATAATTTGTCCAAGTATAACTGAGTTGCGAACAACATTAGACCCCATAATGCCAATATTTCTGCCTTCATATTGGTTCCCAATCCTCCATACCAATAGATTTTGTAATGGCATGTGGAGGTGATCATCAAGCAAGCCCCGCATCCACATCTCGATTGTTGTGATGCCCCATCGAAAAATCCAGCGAGGTAATGGATTTCGAATGGCCTCAATCTCTTTGATAAATCAGGTGGGGGCTTTTGTTGTATTTTTAACTTTTCCCATAAATTAATGGTCTTATAACAAATATTTTCCGGGCTATTGTTCACCTCCTCAAATAGCCATTTATTTCTACAACACCATATAGACCAGTGAAATAAGACAAGAATGTTTATGAGAGTCTTACCTTTCTTTAGCCACCATTTTATGTAGGCTTTTGTGTTCTCATGCTCCATATACTGTAGGTTGAAATGTTTGCATATGCCGTTGTGAATGTTCCATGCAAATGTGCAGGAGTAGAATAAGTGCAAATTATCCTCATTCATGCATAATCTACAAATTCCAGGACCGATCTTCCCTTTCTTTTGTAGGTTTGACCATGTTAGGTTCTTGTTCATCCATATACCAGCCATGTTAAGATTATCATCTTTGACTGTGCATTTACTTTCCATATTTATGTAAACCAACAATGCATGTCTTGACCATGTTTTTGTTTGATCAACAACTTATAATTTTCACTAGCAATTATTTGATCATTCTTAATCGAACCTCCCCAAGTCAACTGATCACCGTGTCTTTGATTTTTTAAGCCCAATCTTCTCAATGAATCTGTATAGTTATCCCACTCTGCTTTCAAGTCATCCTGTATTCCCAATTGTCCTGACGATTTCCATCTCGGAATGCCCTGAATATAATCCTTAACAGCTTGTCCCATGAAGAAAACCCCTTTTCCATTTAGATGTGTTATCAGTTCATTGCTAATCATGGGAGAAAGAAGTGAGCCCCATAGGCCAGGGTGGCCGATCAGGATTTTCCCTCCACTGCCAAATGACCATCAAAGATTCTTCAAGAAGTGGCCCCAGATCATTTTAGAACCTCTCCAACTAATAGATCCAGCGCTCTCATCTCTCCATCCCTTCAAAAATTATTCCTCCATACCCGCATAGTTCAGATACTTATACCTTATGATATTGTTCCAGATACTAGACAAGTTAAGGCCCCTCCATAGTGATTTCATTTGGAGAGCCTTTCCAAAATGCTCGAGATCCAAAATACCCCATCCCCCCAAATCCTTTGGCTTCGAGAGTAGCTCCCATTTTGCTAAATGATATTTTCCTCTCTCCTTGCCCCCAGTCCAGATGAAGTTGGCCACCATGGATCCGATCTTATTAATAATTTTCTTCGAGACAGAGTATAAATGTGCCCAGTATACTGTGAATTGTTGAAGCACCGCTTGTGCAAGAATTAATCTACCGCCTTTGGAAAACCATATTAAAGTCCAACCGTGGATCCTTCCATTGTATTTTTTCAGCAACCACGATCAGTGATCCACTCTATAGTTGTTTGGCTTCATATGAAAGCCGAGGTATTTGAAACCTTTATCAAGTCTCTCAGTCCTGAAATTGAACAACATACCAATATCTTCATATAATTCTCTGTCTCTCTCTGCATGATATAAGCAAGACTTGCCTTTGTGATTCGGATTTATGCAGGAACACAATAAAATACATAAATAGACATAAACATAGAGATGCAACGGAAATAATGCTTCATTTCATTAATATCAAATAACAGAAATATGCTTACAAACATAATGGAAATCAAATAGCTAGGGCGCTGGTAGCTAGCTTATCTCTGGGAAGAGATGTGGCGGCTACATGCCTCTGAACTATGTTACAATGAGTCTCGCAGGCCTATTTATTATTGAGAAACAATCGAAAACCCTAAATATCCAAAAACCTAACCGTAGGAGATGAAGCGCCAAAACTATGGGCCCTGTTTGAGTAAATTGGTGTTTCAACTTCCTGGGGTCGTAACTTTGGCATACATCATTAGAAATATTTATCTGAGGACTACAACTGTTGACCATGAATATGAATTTTGGAATGGAATCATATTCACCAAAGAAGCGATGCCCAAAAAACGTCGTTTAGGGCCTCAAAACAACTCCAGAAGTTTAGGAATAGGTGGGCGGCCACCAATGTCCACCTGGATCATTAGGGTCCCAAAATGGCTCCGGGAGTGCAGGATCCGAAAACCTGCTAAAAATAGTAAGTTGTGCTGAAAGTGAAAAGCTACAAGAATTGATGGTGCGGGTCCAAATGGAATAGGTGGGTGGCCACCAATATCCACCTGGATCATTCCTCCCTCCTTAGGAAGCAATGGTCCCCATTGCGTTGAGATCCTCCATGAGATGAGGTAAATTCTGTTGAACTGGGTATTAAATTTGTCGAAGATGTCATGGACCTGAGGGCAGACATGCTGGATGCGTTTAGTAAATTTGGTTTCTTTATTACCCTCAGAGAGTACATGTGTGGATTGTGTTTGTGTAGTTGTATGAGGTATGGAAACATCGGGCGGTGGTGCGTCAGGGGTTAGATCAATGGAGTGCTTGTCCTGACAGTGTAGAGGAAACTCTGTGAGTGAGGAGGAAATGTCCTTGTATTCTCCATGACTTTGTCCATTTGCTGCAGCCGTGCAGGGGAGTCGTGTTTCGAGGTAAGGAAAATAAATTTCCTGGTTTGGGAAAAAATCTTATTGCATTGTTTTGCAATAGTCAAAGAGATGATAGGAGGTGGTACTACCTCCAATATCCTGTACAAGTTATTTCCCAAACAGCATGAGGCCTAGACTCATACACAACATGTCGCCTCCATAAGTATGGTTGGACCAATAATATATCAGCTACATCAAGAGGAGCAACATCACACACTACCGCATCCGTGAATGGCTTGATATTGTATGGAAGGTAGCACTACTGGCAAACACGTAGATCTCTTCCTGGGTGAAGCCACCTGATGGTATACGGCTGCGGGTGTGCTATGGTCGATAGGCTGAGCCTCTTCACGACCTCTACTGAAATGAGGTTCTTTTGGCTTCCACTATCGACAAGGAATTGCAGTGGAGAACCCTTCACCCACATCTGCAAATGGAAGAGGCACTCCCCCTCCTCTGGATCCTCGGGACCTCACTCTGGATCTTGGTGGTGGCAACAACGACACTGCGATCCACATCAATGATCTGATTCCCTTTGTCATTGCCTTTGTTTGGTTTTGAATCAGGATTAGAACATGCATCTGATTCAGGTGGCTTTAGTTCAGCCACCAATGACTGTTTGGCCCTACACTAGTTTGTGCTGTGAGTGGGGCTATTATGAAATTCACACCACTTCCCCGTGTCCTTCTTTGGATTTGTGGTGTTGTTCTGAGTCGCCCCAATTTTGCCTTGCCCCTTGTTCTACGGTTTGGGGACGCCTTTCCCTGGCTTCGAATTCGCGGATCCAAAGTCTCGCTTCTTCTGCTTAAATTTTTGCTCGATCTTGGTGGCATAGCATTATGTCATGCGAAGCGATGTAATGTCGAGGAACTCCATTTCCTCCTGAATGTGTCTGTGCAGACAACTGCGGTACTTGAGCACCAAATGTCTCTTTGAATATTTAATACCCAACTTTGTGCGCAGGGTATGGAACAAATTCATCAGTTCGTGCACATCTTGATCCCTTTGCTGTCGCAACGTGCTCCATTGGATGTACTTGTCCTCATAGCTCCCCATGGGGTAATATTGTTCCTTGATGCCATCTCGGAACGAATTCCAAGTGGGTGCGACCGAGAACAGAGAGGGTTCTATCCTGTCCTTTTGCTCACAGCAGGTTTCCCACCAATCTTTGACATGGGGGGCAACTTTGAGGAGTGCAAAAATAATCTTTTCTCGGTTGTAGAAATCATGGACTGAGAAATACCCTTTCAGCAAATTCAACCATCCATCTATGGCGTCTGCATCTATCTGGCCTTCAAATATAGGAATGCCAAAGTTTACCTGTACCTTGAAGGGAGTGGTGCCTCCAGAGTCGCTGTTGGATGCATATGCGCCGTAGGTGGGCAGCCGTTGAAGGATCTGCAAAGTTATCCATCATCGCGTTCCTTTATTTCTCGAGGGCCTCCTCAAGCAATATTTTGATAGGACCTCCTGCTCCCTTATCTTTCTTTTCTTCCGCCATGTGAGGTCGTCAGGGTTTGCGAGGCTGATCTTGCAAGGGTTCAACTAGATCGAGCCCTAACTCCTTATACCCTGATTGCATTGGGGACATGCAAAGAAAAACAAAGAAAGAGTAGACCTGCTCTGATACCACTGATCCGGATTTATGCAGGAACACAATAAAATACAGAAATAGACATAAACACAAAGATGCAGTGGAAATAATGCTTCATTTCATTAATATCAAATAACAGAAATATGCTTACAAACATAATGGAAATCAAATAGCTAGGGCACTGGTAACTTATCTATCAGAAGAGATGTGGCAGCTACATGCCTCTGATCTATGTTATAATGAGGCTCGTGGCCCTATTTATTATTGAGAAACAATGGAAAACCCTAAATATCCAAAAACCTAACCCTAGGAGATGAAGCACCAAAACTATGGGCCCCGTTTGGGTAAATTGGTGTTTCAACTTCGCAGGGTCATAACTTTGGCATACGATCTTCGTTTGATGCACATGATACATCGTTAGAGAGATTTGTCCGTGGCCTACAGTTGCTGACCATGAATATCAATTCCGAAACGGAATCATATTTACTGGAGAAGCGATGCCCAAAAAACGTCGTTTAGGGCCTCAAAACGGCTTCGGAAGTTCAGGACCCGAAAAACTGCTAAAAATAGTAAGTTGTGCTGAAACTGAAAAACTGAAAGAACTAATGGTGGTGTTTCAAATGGAATAGGTGGGCGGCCACCAATATCCACCTATATCATTAGGGTCCCAAAACGGCTTTGGGAGTGGAGGACCCGAAAACCTGCTAAAAATAGTAAGTTGTGCTGAAACTGAAAAGATGCAAGAATTGATGGTGCAGGTCCAAATGGAATAGGTGGGTGGCCACCGATATCCACCTGAATCACTTTGTTTACCATCATCTCTGAAGTGGTGTAGAACATAAAGATAATGCCATGAATGACCAACCATACATTTTTAATAAGCATCCCGAACATCAATACATCGTCAACAAAGAGATTATGAGTAATCTCCCTCCTGTGGGTAACTTTAATATCCCTAATTGTACCTGCGTCCACCGCTTTGTTGATTTTTAAGCTAAAAGCATCCATAATCAATATAAAAAGTAAAGGGGATAAGGCACAACCTTGGTGCAACCCTCTACCTGGTTTGAAAACCTAGAAGCCACCCCATTTATAATGACAACCATGGCAGTAGTGCTAACACACCCCATGATCCAGTTTACTGATGTTCTATCTAAGCCAATCTTATATAACACCATTCTTAGAAAGCTCCAATCGACCCTGTCATAAGATTTACTGAGATCAACCTTCATCACCCCAGCATTCAGCTTCCTTGTGTGAATGGACTAAATTATTTCTTGTGTCGATGCCACAACATCATGAATGCTTCTATTTTTCAAAAAACCAGATTGTTCTGGAGTGATGAACCTGGATAGTACCACCTTCGTTCTCTTTGTAATGGTCTTTGATATTACCTTATATAGAGTATTGCACAGTGAAATAGGTCTAAATTCATCAAAAGTAGAAGCACTTTTTTTCTTCGGAATAAGTGCAAGAAATGTAGAATTTAAAGCCCCACTCATCATACCCGATCTTTTTGTTTCCTCAACCATTTCTGTTATATCACTGATAAAATACTCAGAGAAATGTAGAAAGAAATCCAGGGTCCACCCATCTGGCCCTGGACTCTTAACAGCCGTGAAGGACTTTAAAACAGTCGTAACCTCTGCAATGCTAACAGTCCTCTTCAAATTCTGAATTGTCCCTTCGTCAAACATGACTAGGAAGTCCTCCACAACCCACAATTCTTCCTCATGCACCGACTCCCCTCGAGCCAAAATTAAACACTCAAAGTATTTGACCACCTCACCCTGGATTTTCTTTGCAGTGAAGAAAGAGTCACCATCAACATCAATGCGGCAGATTGCATTTGCATTTCTTCTCCCAGAAGCGAATGCGTGAAAGTACTTATTGTTTTTGTCAGCCTCTTTTAACCTTGTGGCACGACCTTACAATCTCCAAGTCTATTCCACAATTAGAAGAATCTTCCTTTGTTCATTTTCGATTTCTCTGAGCCTTTTCCATTTATCAGTGGGTTGAGTTCCCTCCATTTCCTTCATAATCAGGGTTGTTTCGATGGTAAATTTCTTTAAACTGTAAGTCAGCTGGTTCTTTTTTAATTTTTCCCATTTACGGACAATCTTTTTTAACTCTCTAAGAGTATTAGTCAAGTGTTCCATTGCCGAAGTGTCGGCGGTCCTTCGGTGAGACATCATGTACTCTCATACTATATTATTGAACTCCTGGTCCTCTAACTAGACCCTGTTAAATTTGAAGGGAACACCACCAAGCTTCTTTTCAAATTGCCACTCCAGGGTGACAGACCTGTGGTCTGAGAGGGCTATCGCTTCAGCCCGAGCATTCAATTCCCCCATCTAAGATAAAAGATTAGCCTTCACCATAAACCTATCAATTCTTTTGCTAATGAAATCTGATCCCATCCTACCATATACCAGGTAGGGCAATTAAGTTCCAAATTTATATCACATAAATGAGAAGAGCGAAACAGGTCACAAAGGGACCCTGCCATAGGGTCACTCCGACCTTTATCACCCCAAATATCCACATCATGCAAGGAACAATTAAAATCGCCAGCGATGATCAGCGGATCTAGCATCAAGATGCCACAACCTTCCATCTGGTTCCAGAAGCTCATTCTGACATAGTATGGGAAACCTCTCAGAAAACCCGTCAATATAATCCCACCAAAAAAACCAAAAGCCTGCAGAGTGGCCAGACGTGGATCCCAAATCACGACCTCTCCACCCAATCTTCCCACAGCATCACACACTACCATATGCCATGCTGGGAACATGGCACGAAAACAGGGGATGGATCAGTTAGCAGAATGCATTGATTTTTGGATAAAGATCAAGGATGGGTTTAAATCCCTAAAAAACTCCCTCATCGATACGAACTTGTCCCGACCCCCAAACCCCTTATATTCAGTGAGCAAATGCGCACCATGAAACAACCTTGGAGGACACCATTGCTCTAGGAACCCTGTCAATGGCCCGCGTAACTGGAAACTCTCAATAATTACCCGAGTCATAATCCAGATCCAGTACCGATGTAGATAGAGATTTCTTCTTGGTCCGGGGTCGACCCTTTCCCTTCCGAATGGTAACATTCAAGATGGAAGACGGACTAAGTAGCAAGGTCGGGGAGGACGGTTTTCCAGTGTCAACATGCAAAGGGGCCAGGCCTGCGTCTGGGTCAAGGAGAAGCAATTCCAAGTCACTGCCAATGGAGTTGTGGGGGGATAGCATGGCATCCACCGCAGGAGGGGAAGAGGGGGAAGTATCAGGCTGGCAGGGTTCCATCGGAATCGGGTGTAGAAGGTGCTCAAGAGAAACAGAGCGGCGCCTCCCGAGCGGAGTATGGATATGGATCCTATCATTCCCCCCATATATAACAGATTCATTCACGATAGATTCCGAGGAAATCCCCCCACCCGACAGAGATCCCGACCCTTTTGACAAACACAAACCCCCAATAGAAGAAAAAACAAATGGTGCTGCCACCTTTTTCACATTCCATTCAGAGAAGTTCTGGGGGTTTAGTGATGACTTACCCGAGATTAGCGAAAGGGTACCCGAAAAATCTGGTTGTATGAGAGTCGAAGCAACACTCACGTCCATAGCCACCGATGCACAAGCACCAAATTTTTTCTTCGCTGCACGTTCTGGTCTCCAGTCCTGGCACGATTTCATCAGGTGTCTCGTCGCATGATAAAGGTGACAGTGAAAGGGTGTCTTCCAATAACCCAAAGTCTGTCTATAAATTACACCATTCCATTCCATGTCAATGATGGCAGGAAGACCCCCAGCAAATGAAATTTCCACAAGCACCCAAGCCACACTTTTGTCATATAACCCAACACTCTTCGGATCAACAAATCTAAAGGTTCCAATGCTGTCCCCAATGGCCCTCAGTACATTTATGGACTAGAATTGTATCGGAAGCCCAGACATACACACCCACAAAATATGGTTTTTAGGAGCATTAAGGATGTGATGGAAATCGACAGTGCATCTGTGAAGTGCCAGAAAACACCGGCCGTGCACCCAGGCTCTTCTCAATACTTCTCCCACATCATCATCCTTCATGAAATGAAAACACAACCATCTATTATGTAATCCACTGATCTTTGGGTCATATTCGAGGAGCTTCCTCCAAGCACCCATGAGCCACTCCTGAATATTTATCGAGCTAAAGCTTTCAAAATGCCACTTACCCACTACTGCTCGTGATAACAAACTTTTCGCTCTCTCCCACATAACATCACTAACGAAACTAAGTAGTTGGCAATCGGGGGCGGGTTTGAAAGGCTTTGTCAAATGTTATGCCTTCTTGTGTTTTAACTTTTGGCCATAATTCGGCACAAACTGACCCACAGATAGACCCTTAGGTAGCAGAACACCATGGGAGGGAGAGACTCCGCCTGCCGTGAAACCCAGGTTGACAACCGAAGAGCAATTAGCAGTCGGATGGGCACGCGAAGGAGATAATGCACCACCCTCCGTTGGCTCAATCGCATGCAGGGAGTCATCATCATATGCCTCTGTCTCGAGATCCCCAATAACACTCTCCATCCCTGTTAGCAAAGAAAACGATCATAAAGGTGAGAAAATGTTGAGAGGCCAGGTGGCAGATACCAACCACCAAGAGTGATGGACGAGAGGTGTTCAGGGAAAGGATCCTAGTAATATTAGAAGCAAAGGACGAAAACAAGGCAACCACCACCTACGACGAGCCTCCAATCCTAAACTCGTACCAGTCTCGTGCACCAAGGGATGGCAAAGCTTATTTCCTTGTCTATAGGTCATTTAATGCTGTGTGGCAGATATTACCTACCGTTAGATTTAAATGACAAAGCTTATTTCCTTGTCTATAGGTCATTTAATGCTGTGTGGCAGATATTGCCTACCGTTAGATTTAAATGACTTTAAATCTAACGGTAGGAAATATCTGCCACACAGCAGCATTAAATGACCTATAGACAAGGAAATAAGCTTTGCCCCAAGGGACGTCGTCAACATTAATGACACAAAGAAATGGAATGATGGAGAGGAAAGAGAATCTCAGAAAGTGATCCACTTTCCGCCGTCAATGTCAGCCACCCCCTCCGTCCCAAAATTTAAAATTTTACCGGTCCCGTGTTCCGATCACTCCCACCGTAAAACCAGAGCAGAACCAGAAACAGTCCCTAATGGCCTCACAAGGCATTGGGCAGCATCAGCGAGAAATTGTGACAGGATGAATCCGGCCAGCCCCAGGAAAACATCACGAGAAAATCGTCTAAAAAGGTGTTAACCCCAGCATGAAAAACCCGCGCAGTCCCCGGAGGAGAAAGCAGAATTACAGGGTGCAATATGTCAATGATTACAACAGCAGCAGATGCACCGCCCGATATTCCACCATTTGTCACAAAGCTGGACTTTAAAGCTCTTGCATGGACTGGTTATGGAAAAGAGCGGCCACCAGCAGGAAACAAGGCCCGATGTCTCTGAGGGAGAACCAGAGTCATCCGCAGCCTTATTATTTAGTGGTACTTTCGTGAACACTCCCCATAAACACCGATACATGACTGCAAGAGCCACCTTATCATGGCATTCAGTCAGAGGTGAAACGTTCTGTATCAGTCGGCTCACAAACTCTCGGACCACTGATCAGTCCCTACAACTTCTGTTCTTCTGAACAAATGCATTTAAATTTTAAATACATCTGCACAGCCAAAAATGGCCAAATTAATTAGATTCTCTCAAATCTATAATTCTGTACATGTATATCTTTCTGGACATATTACTGCACATCTCCACTTTAAAAAAAACTCACATTTTGAATCGTCATTTTTTAGATTCTGGATTTGCTTTAAATTGTGGAGGCCCACAAAAGATTGTTGCTCCAGGAGATGTTTTTGAGCAGGAGAGCGAAACACTTAATGCAGCCTCATTTTATGTCGACAAAACACAGAAGTGGGGAGTCAGCAATGCTGGATATTTTTTGAACTTCAGTAATACAATTTATTCTAGCAATCCAACTTATATAGCAACTAGTCAGTCTCAAGTCACAAAGTTATTGGAATCATCACTGTATCAGACAGCACGCTTATCTTCCAGCTCACTTCGCTATTATGGTTTAGGACTTGAGAATGGACAATATACAGTAAAATTACTGTTTGCAGAGATACAGTTCTTAGATACATCAATCTGGCAAACTATTGGAAGACGCCTTTTTGACGTTTATATTCAGGTACAATGGTATTGCTGTTTCTTTCGAAACATTCATTTTTTTTGTTCACCTCCTCTGATTCTTTCTGTGTGCATCTTTTTATTCCTTTTGGATAAAATAGTTGCAACTATATGATCTAGATCGTATTTATTAATAAATATACGTGAATGATGTCTATATATGCCATAACTAAATGTTATAAATTTATGTATGTTGATGTTGTAGGGGCAGAAAGTATTAACAGATTTTGACATCCGAAAGGAAGCAGGAGGTTCAAATATAGGTGTTGTTAAATATTTCAACAAGACCAGCGTAACAGAAAACTTCCTCGAAATTCATTTTTTCTGGGCTGGAAAAGGAACTTGCTGTATTCCAGTCCAAGGAACCTATGGACCATTAGTATCAGCTATAAGTGTTACGCCTGGTAAAGATAAAAATAGCGTGTTTCATTAAATAGAAAAATTCTGGAAATAACTGCTTTCTACCATGGATGGGCATGGTGCGCTAGACTTAAGATGGTTGCATTAAAACGTTTCTAATAGTAAGAATAAGAATTATAAATTATTTTTCTATTATGAAATGAGAAATACATTGTCAGTTTCAGCTTACTTTGTCATTTCTGATTTTTGAATGTGTAGAATTCAATTCCACTGTCCATGGGTCTAAAAGCAAGACAGGAATAGTGATTGGAATCACAATTGGAATCGCTGCACCTTTGATGTGCATATTTTTTGCCCTTCTAATTTGGAGGAGGAGAATTCAAAATCTCGCAGCAACAGATGTTGAGGAAGACGAAGGTATTGACAAAAGAGTTGAGGGCTCCTGCAGGGTATACTTCTAAAATGTTCTATCTTCAATTTTTTCTGGTTTAATTTAGTTGCAAGAAGCAAACAGTGGCTTGTGTTTCTATCTTAACGATGACTTCTTCTCTTGTCAGCAATAAACGTTATCCGTTCAAAACTGAAAATTTTCACCTATGGGGATATGAAAATTGCAACGGGAGATTTTGATAGAGAGAATAAATTAGGCGAGGGAGGATATGGTGCAGTTTATAAGGTGTGCTAATACTTTTTCTATACTTTGCATTTTCCTCTTTTTTTTCAAACTGTGTATACAATTGAATTGTGTTAGCAGATAGTATTTCTTCCTATATAGTTTGTGTTTTATTTCAAATTTGTCTGATCACTCTTATTCTAAATTGTGGCTTTAAAATAGGGCATTCTTTCGGATGGTAAAATGGTGGCAGTGAAGCAGCTCTCTTCTGATTCTAGACAAGGAAAACGCGAGTTCATAAATGAATTGGCTGTAATATCTGCAGTGCAACATAGGAACCTTGTAAAGTTGCATGGATGTTGTCTAGAAGCACATAATCGGCTCTTGGTCTATGAGTATTTGGAAAACAACAGCCTTGCAAAAGCTTTATTCGGTAATTATATCTACAGATATATAACTGTATTACTAAATTCTCAATTGAAAATTTCCTTTCTTATTCATTCAAGCCATATCAACAAATACGCTGGTATCATGTATGTTGCAGGTAATAAGAAGTCTCATTTGCAACTAGATTGGCCTACTCGATATAATATCTGTATTGGCACTGCACGTGGACTCGCTTACCTTCATGAGGAGTCCAGTACTCGGATAATTCATCGAGATATAAAAGCCAGTAACACTCTGTTGGATGACTCACTGAATCCTAAGATAGCAGACTTTGGCTTGGCTAAGCTATACGATGAGAAGAAAACTCACATCAGCACCAGAGTTGCTGGAACAATGTAAGCTAATATACTGTCTTAGATGTCGGTTTCCTTGGGAAATATATAATATTTTTGCATGTAGTTGCATCTAGAGAAAACAAGACGAAGGCAGGGGAGATTTTCAATTTTGTAAGCATCTCTAAACCAAAAATCCAAAAAGATATACTTCACCAGTTTTTAATAAATAAATTAACTTAAACTGATATTAAATTTAGATGGGGTTGTCTTTAGTGCGACTTTTTGGAAGCTTTTTAGGTGTATTTTTTGTTGGAAATTACTCCAAACCACCGCCTTGAATAAATTGGCAGCAACCATACATCTGTTAAATGTTTTTGTAGGGAAGGACAAGCCCCATGCTTAGTAAATCCACAACCTTACTTACTTCATGCATTTTCGTAATGTTTAGAAAATTGTACCCGTCCATCGCTCTGCGTTAAATTCCCTTCCCTCTGTATCACCTATCTCTTGCCCGCACTTCGCACTTCGCAAACCCTTAGCCTTTCCTCTTAACATTTTGCTGCATTTTTATTACTCCGTTGATGCAATATTGGTGGGACCGATCCAACCTTAACGCATTACCGAATCCGCAAACAAACCTTTGTATTTCATGTTTTCCTTTACCCGCGCCTTTTCGCACTTTCCACTATTTAGCACGTCGCACTTCGCGCTTTGAAAACATTAGCTCTTACCTTTCTTGTGCTCCATTCCAAAACTTGCGATGGTGCAATGCGACATCGTCATCGCACATCGCAATCGGCGATCATTATGTTTAAGTCTTAACACTTCGCAATTATTTGTTTAAATTTGTGATGCGATAGTGCCGTCGCATATCGCAATCGCAAGTCTTTATGTTTTTCCGTTATTGCGCCAAGTTAAAAGTTCCACCGCGTGTAATGTTAAATGTTTTAAGTTGCAATGCGATGCGATCACATATCGCACGTCGCAAGCTCAAGTGGATAGCGCCCAAGTTAAATGTTGTCACTGCCGAAATATGATATGCGATGTGGGCGCGGATGCGTTATGGTTTCAAAGCTAAAACTTGTATGGTTTCAAAGCTAAAACCTGAAGGATTTCAAGTCCGACGTAAAAGGCTCTGTGCGTTGTTTTTATGAAGAAAAGCCTAACACGGCAGAAGAACGTTTTTGCAGTTACCTGTCCATTCGAAGCATTGAATTGGCATTTAATTTTTAGTCCGCCATTTTGTATTAAGAAGGTTGTATTTCATTTTTTTTGTAAGGAGAAAAACTGCTGAAGCAGAAGAATGAAATAGAAAATTTCTGTGGTTTTTGTCTCTGTGTGTGTGGCTCTGTAAATTCTTTGAGAAACTGTGCTATCATTGTTTTAATTTAATTTCCGCATTCTGTGTAAACTGTTTGTTGAGGGAAAATCATTTCCCCTATCTCTTTGAGCTTCTCATTTTATTTTCCAACATGGTATCGGAGCATACCAAAATTTTCAACATGGTATCAGAGCAGGTTTAATCTCTTAGTGAAAGAAAGTGTTCTTTATTGAAGAGTTGAAAGCTTCTTTTGAGAAGCAAATTCTCCAGCAATAGTGAAAGAAAGTGTTCTTTATTGAAGAGTTGAAAGCTTATTTTGAGAAGCAAATTCTCCAGTAGTGAGAAGGTTTTTGTTTACACAGTAAAAATGGCAGCAACAAGAACAAGCTTGACTAATCCACAAATACTACAGTTTAATGGCAAGAATTATGATTGTTGGGCTATTACAATGAAGGCCCTGTTCTTCTCACAAGATATTTGGTAACTAGTGGAGAATGGTTTCCAAGGACCAGTAGATGCAACAACATACAATGCTTTGACACAAGCAGAAAGAGATTTGTTGAGGGACAATAAGAAGAAAGACTCCAAAGCCCTCTTCTATATTTTCCAGGTAGTGCATGAAAGTATTTTCCCAAGAGTTGCAACAGCAACAAAGTCCAAGGAGGCATGGGATACCCTCCAGACAGCCTACCAAGGCATGGAAAAGGTGAAGACAACAAAACTATAAATGCTGAGAAGAGATTTTGAAACATTATGCATGAAAGAGTCTGAGAATATAGACTCATTCTTTACACATGTGATTGGGTTGGTTACCCAAATCATGTCTCGTGGTGAGACACTTGAGGAAAGGAGAACATTTGAGAAAGTTTTAAGAAGTCAATCATCAAGGTTTGATGCCATAGTTGTGGCCATAGAAGAGACAAAGGATCTCTCACAATTTTCAGTGGATGAGCTTCATGCATCACTGATGTCTCATGAGCACATACTGAGAAAAACAACAAACTCCTCATTGGAGCACGAATATAAGACACAAGTGTCTTTTGGTCAAGATAGAGGTCGAGGAAGATCAAACTACTGAGGAAGAGGAAGAAGCCCACACAGAGGTGGAAGAAGCAGCCTTTCAAGCTCAAGTGAAAGGGGCAGCAACCAAAATCCAAGTCAAGGCTCAAGCCATAATCAAGCACAAGGTCAGAGGTATGATAAATCTCAAGTTCAATGTCATTATTGTAAGAAGTATGGTTATTATGCAAATGAATGTAGAAAGAAGCAATATGACACAAGTAGCAAACCAAATGCAAATTTCATAAAGGAAAATTAGAACCATGATAGCTTGTAATGTAGCACAAGAAAAACAAGGAGATGTATGGCTCTTAGATTCCGAGTGTAGCAACCACATGACTGGAAACATAGCAATGTTTTCCAATCTAGATGAAAATGTAAAATCTGAAGTAACAATGGGGACTAATAGCAAGGTCTCTATCATGGGAAAAGGAAGAGTAGACATACTAACAAAGAAGGGAGAGAAGAAGTTCATGCCAGATGTGTATTATGTCCCTGGTTTGAAACATAACCTCCTAAGCATTGGACAACTCATACGAAAGGGCTACAATGTATTTTTTAAAGATGATGTATGCACAATCTTGGATAAGCCTCCAAGCAGGCAACTCATTGAAAAAGTTCATATGACAAACAACAGAATGTTTCCTCTCAAGATAATATTTGACTTGAAGGAAGAAGGTGTTATAGCAGCTGTCACACAAGAAAACTTTCAAAAATAAGTCAAAGATGAGAATTGGTTATGGCATTTGAGATTTGGTCATCTCAACTTCGGAGGTTTGAATTTGTTGCATAGAAAATGCATGGTGAAAGGATTGTCACTCATAGAAAAACCGGACAGCCTATGTGAAGGTTGCATCTTGGGAAAACAACACAGAGAATCATTTCCAGGAGGAAAGTCAATAAGGGCAAAAGCACCTTTGGAGATTGTCCACTCAGATTTATGTGGACCAATGCAAACACCATCATTTGGTGGCAGCCACTATATTTTGACATTCATAGATGACTACACAAGGAAGACATGGGTCTATTTTCTAAAACAGAAAAGTGAAGTGTTTGACTGCTTCCATCACTACAAAGCTCTTGTTGAGAAGCAAATTGGACACTACATAAAAGTGTTGAGGATTGATAGAGGTGGCGAATATATCTCAAATGACTTCCTACGTTTTTGCAGGGAGCATGGAATTCACAAGAAGTTTATAGCAAGGTATACACCTCAGCAAAATGGTGTAGCAGAAAGAAAGAATAGAACCATCATGGAAATGAAAAAGAGTATGTTGAAGGCAAAGCATTTTCCAAATTATTATTGGGCTGAAGCTGTCTCTTGTGCAGTGTATATCATCAATAGATGTCCAACCAAAAGTGTCATGAATAGAGTTCCCGAAGAAGCATGGAGAGGAAGAAAGCAATATGTCACTCACATGAGAGTGTTCGGATGTGTGGCATATGCACATGTCCCGGATGAGTTGAGGAAGAAGTTGGATAGCAAGAGAGAGAAATGTATATTCCTTGGATACAGTGATGAATCGAAGGCATAAAAGCTCTACAATCCATTAACCAAGAAGGTGTTCAGTTCATAGAATAGGAAGCATGGGATGGAAGTTTAGAGAAGACAGTCAATGTAAAGACATGTATGTCACATGAATAAAGAGAGGAATTGACTGCAACAAGTAATTCCTTGACGGTGGCTCCTCCTCCACCCACACAAGCTCAACAAAACGCACCGCAAGAAAGTAATAAGACAACATTGTGAAATCAAGTGGTTCTCCAAGCACACCACAAAGCTCCGCAACTCCATCTACTTCAAGCTCAATACCAAGCTCATCTTCAGCGAGTATAAGAAGACCAAAATTTAGAAATTTAAGTGAAACTTATGAGCAAGAAGAAGTTGATAATAGTGTTGGTCTGAATTCTTTATTTGCATTATTTTGTCATGTAGATGACCCATTACACTTTGAAGATGCAGTCAAAAAAGAGAAATGGGTTGAAGCAATGAATGAAGAAATAGGAGAAATAGAAAGCAATGACACATGGGGGTTAGTGGACCTTCCGCAAGGAAAATAAGTCGTTGGAGTGAAATGGGTCTATAAGACCAAGAGCAACATTGAAGGCAAAATAGAAAGGCACAAAGCAAGGCTAGTTGTCAAAGGCTACAAGAAGAAACATGGAAGAGACTATGAGGAAACTTTTGCGGAAGTCGCAAAGATGGAGACAGTGCGAACAATGTTGTCAATAGCAGCACAAAAAAATGGAAAGTGTATCAAATGGACATGAAGTCAACATTCTTGAATGGAGCATTGAAAGAGGAGGTGTATGTTGAACAATTTCTTGGCTATGAGGCAAAAGGCCAAGAAAACAAGGTGTGTAAATTGCGGAAAGCCCTTTATGAGCTGAAGCAAGCACTGCATGCATGGTACATCAGGATAGATGCTTACCTAATGGACAATGGGTTCGACAAATGTGATGGTGAACCTACTCACTACATCAAAAAAAATGATGGTAAGATTCTTATTGTTGTTTTGTATGTAGATGATTTGATTTTTATAGGCAGTGATGATTGTCTCATCGCTGATTTCAAAGCAGTCATGAAAAGTGAGTTTGAAATGACTGGCTTGGGGTTGTTAAGATATTTTTTGGGCATAGAAGTGAAGAAAACAGAAAATGGAATTTTTATCTCTCAAGCAAAGGATGTTGCAGAGATTTTAAGAAGGTTCAATATGCAGAACATCAAGCCAAAACCAACTTCAACAGTAATGGGGTTGAAGTTGAGCAAGGAAGATTCCAACAGTAATGTCAATCCGACATTATACAAAAGCATGGTTGGTAGCCTAATGTATTTGACTGCAACTAGGCTTGATATAATGTATGCAGTTAGTTTGGTGTCAAGGTTCATGGAGACACCCAAGGAGACACATTGGCAGGCAGCGATTTTTTTTTTAAATTATGTCAATGGGACGAAGGAGTATGGTGTTCTATACTCCGCAACTGATGATTTTAGGCTGATTGGTTACATTGATAGTGATTGGGCTGGAAGTGTTGATGACATAAAGAGCACATCAGGATATGTTTTTCATTTGGGCTCGGGAGCCATTTCATGGGCTTCCAAGAAGCAGTGAATAGTTTCATTGTCAACAACAGAAGCTGAGTATGTCGTCATAACAGGAACAACAAGTCAAACAGTTTGGATGAGAAGGATATTGCGGGATTTATGTCATGAACAAGACAGAGCAACCACAATTTTCTGTGATAACAGTTTAGCAATTGCACTGTCAAAGAACTCTGTTTTCCACAAGAGGACAAAGCACATTGATGCTAAATATCATTTCATAAGAGAATTAGTTAACAATGATGAAATTGTGTTACAACATTGCAGGTCAAAGGAACAATTTGGAGACATCTTCACAAAGCCATTGGCACAAAAATATTTTGTTTATCTCAGAGAATGTTTGGGAATAGTCAATGGCGGCAGTTGTGATTAAGGGGGAGCTTTGAAAATTACTCCCAACCACTGCCTTGAATAAACTAGCAGCAACCATACATCTTTTTAATGTTTTTGCAGGGAAGGACAAGCCCCATGCTTAGTAAATCCGCAACCTTACTTACTTCATGCATTTTTGTAATGTTCAGAAAATTGTACTCAGCCATCACTCTGTGTTAAATTCCCTTCCCTCCGTATCACCTACCTCTTGCCCACACTGCGCACTTCGCAAACCCTTAGCCTTTCCTCTTAACGTTTTGCCGCAATCCTATTACTCCACCGACGCGATATTGGTGGGACCATCCAACCTTAATTCATTACCAAATCTGCAAACAAACCTTTGTATTTCCTGTTTTCCTTTAGTCGCGCCTTTTCGCACTTGCCACCGTTCAGTGCGTCGCACTTCGCGCTTCGCAAACATTAGCTCTTACCTTTTTTGTGCTCCGTTCCAAAACTTGCGATGGTGTGATGCGACATCATCATCGCACATCGCAATCAGCGATTATTATGTTTAAGTCTTAACACTTCGCAGTTATTTGTTTTAAGTTGCGATGCGATAGTGCCATCGCATATCGCAATCGCAAGTCTTTATGTTTTCTCGTTATTGCGCCAAGTTAAAAGTTCCGCCGCGTGAAAAGTTAAATGTTTTAAGTTGCGATGCGATCGCATGTCGCAAGCTCAAGTGGATAGTGCCTAAGTTAAATGTTGTCACCGGCGCAATATGATCTGCGATGTGGGCACAGATGCGTTATGGTTTCAAAGCTGAAACTGGAAGGATTTCAAGTCCGACGTACAAGGCTCTATGCGCTGTTTTTATGAAGAAAAGCCTAACACGACAAAAGGACGTTTTTGCAGTTCCCTGTCCGTTCGAAGCATTGAATTGGCATTTAATTTTTAGCTCTGCCATTTTGTATTAAGCAGGATGTATTTCATTTTTTTTGTAAGGAGAAAAAACTTCTGAAGCAGAAGAATGAAATAAAAAATTTATGTGGTTTTTGTCTCTGTATGTGTGGCTCTGTAAATTCTTTGAGAAACTGTGTTGTCATTGTTTTAATTTAATTTCCGCATTCTGTGTAAAATTTTTGTTTTGGAAAAAGAATTTCCCCTTCTTCTCATTTTATTTTCCAATATGGTATCGGAGCTTACCGGAATTTTCAACAGTTTCCTATATAATTTCTCTAAAATCAACAAGAATTCATTGAAATCACGAGTTTGATGGGTAACTTTGCACAATAGAAGTTCCCTTAGGGTTTTTGAGGGTGTTGAATTCATATATACAGTGAAAAAACCAGTTTAAATAACACAAATCAAGATTTCACCTCAAAATTTTCTGCATGATTCTAACACCAAAAACTCCAAAAAACCTCACTAAAAACAACTCCATTTAGATAAATGTATTAAATGCATATCAAAACCTTTTTTAATCATATAGTGATCTCTTCTGAAATTGTGACCCATGTCAATGAGTGAACACTAAATAATTTCTTATGGTTATCAAATATGTCTTTTGCAATTTTTTTAATAGTTTGAAATCATATTTTGGCGTGCTGATTAAAATACAACGGCAAATAATTTTTTGTTATAGAGGTCCAAAATTACATCTGAAGGGTACAAAATTATACTGGAAAAAAAGTGTCATATTTTTTCTAGCTCATAGGAAAATATCTCTATGGGGACTAAAGTATGAATCTATCTGTAATTTAACCCATGTTAAAGTAATCTAATTCAACTCATTCCACAATAATATTTGAAGTGGATATCTGTCTCCGGAATATGCTATGCGTGATCATCGAATATGCTATGCGTGATCATCTTACAGAAAAGGCAGATGTATTCAGCTTTGGCGTAGTTGCTTTGGAACTTGTGAGCGTTAGGAGCAACACAGACGCTAGCTTGCCACAAAAGATGGCTTATCTTCTGGACTGGGTGTGTACAGTCTCATCTTCAAATATGTTATCCATGTAATTTAACTTTAGCCATTACTAACTGCGTGCTTCTTAATATTGCATGGCATTGCAGACCTGGCATCTCTATGAGGATGGAAGGCTTCTAGAATTGATGGATCCTGACATAGAATCAACATGCTCAAAAGAAGAAGTCCTCAGTGTGATTGAAGTAGCCCTTCTTTGCACTCAAGCCGTACCTACAATGCGCCCATCGATGTCACGAGTGGTGGCAATGCTGACTAGGGATGTAGAGGTCATCCTGGCTACCTCTCGCCCGGGTTACATTAAGGATTTGCAATCCAATAATGTCATTGCAGGAACTACCAGCACTGGAAGTACACCTGTGGTAGTAACAACACATATGCATAACAGCACAGAGAGTTCACCAAGTTTAAATCGTGACAGATTGGCATTGTCTTCAGTAGAGACAGAACGTAATTACAGAAAAGATTGATAGTGCAATAAGAGGGCGAACAGAACTGACTTTAGCATGAAGATTATGAAATGGCAGACTAGGTCGTTTTGGTAATTCTATTTCACAGTGTCAGAGCTCATGGTTTTTCATTCTATCATTAGCTTAAGCTTCCATTTGTTCCGTAGTTGTTAGCGTATGAGTCTATTAGGTGATTTTGTGTTGGATGAGGTTTCGAGTGCATATTATAGTGATAAATTGCTTCACCCAGATGTTTTGAGAGATTGGTCATATAATTATGTATGTGGAGAAATGAGATATCGATTCTGGAAGTGATTATAATATTTTATTTTGGAAAGAGTGTGTTAGTTCTTTTTCCTTGGGGAGATGCCCAAACTCGCACGCACTCGCTGATCATCACTATGGCCCAACCACAAGAATAGATTACAAAAGTGAGATACTAAAATTAATGGCTAATGGCTAACATGGTTAGGAATGAATAAACACAAAAATAAGATACTAAAATTAATGGTTAGGAATGAATAAAAGGTTTTGTATTTAGAGATAATAGAGAAATGAATATTGTAGATGAATAAATATGAATGAAAAGTTATATATTTAGAGATAATTGAGAAATGAATATTTGAAATGGTATGAATTGTAGAGATGATGTTGTAGAAATAGTTATTTTTCCTATATAAATGAGCTATATATTTATCTACCATATTATTATGTTTATAATATGGTCTATCAATCTTATTGTTATATTATGAAACACTGTTATGCTAAGGAGTTGATGAGATTAAAAAAATGCAAGCCAAAATAATAGAAACATTCTAGTACAGTCAGTGAAAAAACTACATGGTTTACACTCCAAAACACTAATCTATGCATTTGAATCTTTGCTTCCATGTGAAATATTTTTGTGTACATAATCTCTAAATTATGGGTCGACAAGCAACTTAGCAATCCAATCTCTCTATGAATTTGACATTCTTCCATATCTTTAACACTTCATCACATCCTATAGGTTTTATTATGGTCTGATGGTTCTGATTATCATATAGTCTCTATATTCTTGCACGGCTATAATACGAGTTACCGGTTATATAAATATGAAAAATAAATTTTCAACATTAATCTCTATTATATTTTACTGTTTTCATTGTTCAACATATCCTAATCATGTCTAGTCTAAACGCCGACTAACCTACACCATGCCATATGCATTATTCAATTAAAATACAATGGTGCTTGATGTGAATACAAGGACAACCTAGACCACGGTAATAGAAACTATTTCGATAAATAAATTTGAATAACAGAGAAGCTGAACATAAATAAATGTATAATTTGTTAAGTGAGAAATGACACTTTACAACATACTATGGTTTCAAATTCATACCCAAAAAAATGAAGTGAAGAAAAGAGAATGTAATCATAGAGGTGAATCATTTCAACCATCATCAAGCCTCCAATGGAAATAGCCATCGAGTATCTAATTCGTAAGTTGACAATTCTTCAATTAATTAATATATTTTGATAAAGTTTTGTAATCCAAAATCCAAAATTTCTGTATGAAAAATTATTTATCTTTTTTCTGAGTTGTTTTAAAAGTTGGTTTTTATTTTCAAATATTTAAAATGTTGAGAGATATATAATAATAAGAATTTTTCATGGTTATAATATACATAAACTAAGTTTATCATGATTTATTTTAAAAAATTTAAATTGTGAAAAATCCATCTAATAATAGATTTATGATTGTCTTATAGCTTAAAAGCACCCATGCCAATCAAGATAGTGGTGGTGTCTAAGTGAGCAGTTCTTAGTTCTTAGACACATTACAATTGAAAATAGGAAAGCCTTTTAAATGCTTCATCACATGTAATCCATAAGTTTTAATATCACTAACCGCCAAAACCATGTGTTTGAAACCACTAGTGTGGACCTAACCACTTTGAGTTATTCACCTCACTTCCCTTATCACCTAGGTCTACTCCAAAATTTTATCATTAAGGATATGCATGACTAACTAGGTCTAGCATTATATGCCCATATACATGTAATTTATAAATTTTACCTTCAATGTATTATAAAAATAAATAAATTATTGTTGTCTAGAGCTTATGCCACATAGTAGGTGTTCTCCTCACCAAATCTATCCTATGTGGCTGCATCTCACCTTGTTGTACCTCTATTTTATCTTGGAAAGTCTATGGAGGTCAAATTGCAATGGGGATTCTCTATGTTAGCTTTAGCCTTAACATATAATGTGTCAATATTTGCAACCATCTCCTTCTTCCACAAACCATGATTCCTTAACTTTGATACAAGTTGTTATAGATAACAGAATATGAGATAAACGAATATAAAAACCATGCATAACAACAATACACACAAACTATGCACACCATGATTTACAGTGCAAAGCTCCAATCTAGAAAAAACCACCCAACAATACATCTATTATCATCTTATGGCTTAAAAGAACCCATGCCTTGATTTAAAAGCAATTAAATGAGTTAACATTCTAGCCAGGAAATATGAGCTCTTTGTTAAAATTAGGCACCATTACAATGGAAAATCCCCAAGACTTTTAAACACTTCATCACATGTAATGCATGGGCTCTAATACTATGAATCACCAAAACCATGTGTCTGAATTATGGACCTAACAATTTTGGCTTATTCACCAGGTCAATTTTACAAATTTCATTTTTTGTTATCATTGTTCACCATTAATGTTGTCTCTTACTTCTGCAAGCCTACTTAAAACAATTGCTCTCCTCACTAGATCTTGCTTATGTGGCGGCATCTAAAATGTTGGAACTTTAATATACCAATTAAATCTCTATTGGGATTCTCTATATTAGCTTTAGCCTCAACATGCAATGTGCTCTCATTTGCAAACATCACCTCCTTCTACATGCCATGATCCTTTAGCTCTCATACCTTCTTAGAGATCAAAACAATATGAGAGAAATAATGATAAAAATCATGCATGGAAACAATACACATAAACGATGCACACCATGATTTACCCTAGAAAACCTCAATTCATGATTTACCCTAGAAAACCCCAATTCTAAAAAACTCAACAAACAATATAGGAGTTGACCAACATCTTGGCCCAACCAAGTGAGCCCTCCTTTAAACTCATAAATATTACAATGGATAATCCTCAATGTTGAAGTCCAACAAGAAATTGCAGCACCTACACTACTGTGGGACCAGGAGATTCAAGAAACACCTACACTAGTGTGGGACCTATTGTAGCCTAATTTTACTTAGCTAAAAGTCAAGAGAGGTTCTGAGCAGTTCAAGGTTATTGAGGAACAATTTTTCAAAGACCTGTAATATCCTCGAAAGGGTAACCACAACCTCAATGAGGATTTAGTATCACAGGTGCAACAGAACAAAAATTAAGAAAGCAGCAACATTGGAGGTGTAATCTAAGCTAGAGGAGCAGTAAAGAGAAAAACGTGCTGGAGGGGTCAAGTCGGGCTCATTCACGTGCAAGACAATTCGAGAGCCAGACCGATGGGCACGTTCAAAACATTGCATGTCAGACAAGGTTGAGTCAGGCTCGTTCGCAATCTCAGGAGAGATCAACACTTTTAAAGATTGAATAAAGCTCAGGAAGGATAGTGGAGTTGCAGAGTAGAGACGGTAGAAGGTAGAGAAATCGACTGAGACATAAACACTTAGAAGATTTCCAAAGGAGGCAATCAGACGACGAGGATCGGATGGCAGATCTGAAAGGGAAGAGACCAGTGGCAGAGATTAAATCGCAAACCGCAAATCGAAAATTTTAAAAAATAAGTGCGGAGGTAAATGTTAAATTTGCCGAAGTGCGATATGCGGTGACATGTCAAGCGATGTGGCCTCGACCCCACAGATCGTAGTTGATGCATGCTGACGTGGCAGTGACGTGGAAAAATGATGTGGCAATGACGTGGCAAGATGACATGGCCCTGGCCCACATACTGCACATCGCAAGTTTTAAAAGTTAAGTGCAGAGGTAAGAGTTAAGTTCGTCGAAGTGCGATATGCGGTGACGGTGGAACCCGATCGCCTTCGCAGATCGCAAGTCTTAAAAGTTAATGCAAAGGGTTCATGCTAAAGTCGTCGAAGTGCAATGTGCAATGCCAGGTGGGACCCAATCGCATAATGCACTTCGCAAGTCACAATATATAAGTGCTAAGGAAAAGTTGAAAACAATGGCATGCAAAGTACGGGCGGATGCGATGTGGTTTCAAAAGCGAACTCCAAAGGTTTTAAAATCCGGAGGTAAGGCATTTCTTGTGTTAAATCGCATCAAGAGGGAGAAAAGAGGATTATAATGTAAAGCCAGTGAAACGCCTTGATAACGGAAGAAAGTCTGAACGCGGGTAGAAAGACTCGGGTATGTGGTCCGATGCAGGGCAAAGGAGAAGAAAAGACATAACACTGCAAGCACGAGCAGAAGAGGCAGAGCTAGGTAGCAAGTGACATGATGATACCATGTGAAATGCAAAAGCATGGGCATACACGGATGTAGATGCATTTATACAGACTATTGGGACATCATAGCTGACACGTGCAGAGGCATAGGCAAAGTCAGACATAAGAGCATATAGTGGCACCGTTGGAAGCACGAAAACTGGGGCAAGTTGAGCATAGAGGCGTTGTTGCAGAATTGTGGAGCGATCACATCATAACGAGAGAGGACACCTCAACACTTCGGGGGATGCATCAACAACAAACTAGATTCAACATAAGGATTGTATTCCAAGTTTATTTTGTTTTCTTTGTTAAGATCGAAGCTACATTGATGTACTCGATTTCAATGTAATAAGTAGTTTAATAATTTTTAGGTAGTTTAGGAGTTTCAAGAAGCTCAAGCAGTTACAAAGGGATTTTGGTTGTATTTAAGAAGGGAGAAAGAGAGAGGAAAAAGGGGCCGAGTTCTGGACCTCTTAGGGATTACATTTTGTACTTCTTTTTCTAATTGATAAATAAAAGTGGCAGCAAGTTTCCTGCAACTATTGATGGTGATTCATATTTCTTGTGTCATTTTGTGTCTCTTCTTCATTGAATGAAGTGAAGTAATGTAGCAACCGACCTCTTAATTACATCTGTGAGTAAGAGTTAAATAACCTTAATTTGCACTCCTTCACTTCAACTTTTCTCTCTTCACCAATTCTCTCTGAAACTTTAAAGTGGTAGATTTTGCTCCTCAGCATATCATTTTGAGTTTCCCCTCTCTTCACAAACTCCTGATGAAACTTTAAAATAATAGATTCTGTGTTTACAACTTATTATTTTGAAGTGTCCTCTCGCTCCATGAATTTCCTATGAAACTTTAAAGTGGTAGATTCTGCTTCTCAGCATATCATTTTGAGTTTCCCCTCCAGTTCTTCTTTCCATTGAGATATCAACAGTGAATGGCATTGTGAAATAATTTATTATTTTTGATCATTAAGGGTTTTAGAAAACTAGTTCCCAGAGGGATAGAACGAAGACCTCGTGATAAAATCATTCTTGTGACATACTTTTAAAATGTTCTTAAGCACTGATTCCTTTCACAATCGAGGGATTGTTTCTTGAGATACAACATTTTCTGGCGTCGTTGTTGGGGACGAAGGCACGAAGTTATTTTTCCCTTGGTATTGAAATCTGTTTCTTGATGGTGAACAAGATTTAGATACAAATTTGGTTGTGCATTATTCACCTGACGACTCCACTGATGAAGGTTTCATTAGATGAGGTATTCTGTGGGCAAGGAAATGAGAAAGCACCATACAGGTATCATAGTTTGAATCTTTTAAAGGGAGTTTTATTTTTCACTATCAGTTTGATGGTCTATTTTCCCTTACATATCAAGAATATTTTTTCCTGCTTTATATCCTTAGAAGATTATAAGGCGCAAAACGTACATTCTTTATTGGAGAAAGAAGATTTTTCCTCCTATAGTATTATTTATCTGGATGCAACCTTACATGAGAGGATCGATGAATATGTCATTACAATTCCTGAATATTTTTGTCAAGAGTTGGCATTATACGAAGAACATCAACGTTATGAGGAGCAAACCTTAGATTTCTCTTCCCGGCCTAAATGGTCTTCAGCAGAAAACGACAATCAAACTTCTCACATACAACCTCAAATTGAGGAGTCAAACAGTAAAGGAAGTTGCCATGTTCAAGGAAGTCTACATTAGCAAGATGTTCAAAAAAGGAGGCAGCCGAAAATTTGTCTCATCAGTTCTATGACCCAGTGGCTGATCATATGACAACTTTCTTTTGTCAGCAACAAGTACTTATACAAGGGTATGTGCAAAGCTCAATATCTGGAAAATTTTCATTGTACATCCCTAATTTGATTTTCAAATTTCCACAGTATGGGGGCATTAAGTCTAACATGCAGATGTTGGATTGGTGCCATTGGAAGGTTGGCTTCACCTGATAGAGTTCAAGCATAAATGCACACGTGGGGGTTGTGCATAAATAAGCTCAGAAGTTGAACATTTTTAGTTGTAGTATTTCTAGTTTAGTATTTTTAGTTTAAGAATAAAGGAAGAAGTTCAACGTGTAGTAGGTTTCAGGGGGATTTCATATTGGATCAACTCCCTTTCGGGATTGACTCCATGCCCAATAAAGGCTACTAATCTACAAGAGTTCTTTGACTCCCCAATGAAGGCTATTGTTCTACAAGTGCTATTTGACTCCATGCCCAATAAAGGCTACTGATCTACAAGTTCTATATGACTCCATGCCCAATAAAGGCTACTGATCTACAAGTTCTCAGCACTTTGTTACCAAAGTGATGTCCCCAATTGGAGCCATAATGTTGTAGCCAAATATGACTTAGCTAAAAGTCAAGAGAGGTTCTGAGCAGTTCAAGGTTATTGAGGAAAAATTGTTCAAAGGCCTGTAATATGCTCGAAAGGGTAACCACAAGTTCAATGAGGATTCAACATCACAGGTGCACCAGAACCAAAATTAAGGAAGCAGCGGCATTGGAGTTGTAATCTAAGCCAGAGGAGCAGCAAAGAGAAAAGCATGGAGGAGGGGTCAATTTGGGCTCATTCACGTGCAAGAAAATTCAAGAGCCGGACCGATGGGCACGTTCAGAATAGTGCACGCCAGACAAGGTCGAGTCGGGTTCGTTCGCAATCTCAAGAGAGATCAACAATTTTAAAGATTGAATAAAGCTCAGGAAAGATAACGGAGTTGCAAAGCGATGATGGTAGAAAGTAGAGAAATCGACTAAGACATAAACACTTAGAATATTTCCAAAGGAGGCAATCAGATGGCAAGGATCGAATTTCATATCTAAAGGGGAAGAGACCGACGACAAAGATTAAATCGCATACCACAAATCGCAAATTTTAAAGAATAAGTGTGGAGGTAAATAACAAATTCACCGAAGTGCGATATGTGACGTGTCAAGCGACGTAGCAGGGTGATGTGGCCCCAACCCCACAGATCGCAGTTAATGCATGCTGACGTGGCAGTGACGTGGAAAGCTAATATGGCAATGACATGGCCCTAGCCCGCATACCGCACATCACAAGTTTTAAAAGTTAAGTGTAGAGGTAAGAGTTAAGTTCACCGAAGTGCGATATGCAGTGACGGTAGAACCTAATCGCCTTCGCAGATCGCAAGTTTTAAAAGATAGCACAAAGGGTTCATGTTAAAGTCGTCGAAGTGCGATGTGTGATGCTAGGTGGGACTCAATCGCATAACGCACTTCACAAGTCTCAGAAGATAAGTGCTAAGGAAAATTTGAAAACAATGGCATGCGAAGTACGGGCGTATGTGATGTGCTTTCAAAAGAGAAGTCCAAAGGTTTTCAAATCCGAAGGTAAGGCATTTCTTGTGTTAAATAACATTAAGAGGGAGAAAAGAGGATTATAACATAAAGCCAATGAAACACCTTGGTAACGGAAGAAGTCCGAACGCGGGTAGAAAGACTCGGGTATGTGGTCCGGCGTAGGGCAAAGGAGAAGAAAAGATATAACGTTGCAAGCACGAATAGAAGAGGCAGAGCCAGGTAGCAGGTGACATGATGATAACATGCGAAATGAAAAAGCATGGGCAGAGATAGGTGTAGATGTGTTTATAAAGAATATTGGGACTTTATAGTCGAAACGCGCAAAGGCATAGGCAGAGTCAGACATAAGAGCATATAGTGGCACCGTTGGAAACATGACAGCTGGGGCAAGTCGGGCACAAAGGCATTGTTGCAGAACTGTGCAACTTTCACATCATAATGAGAGAGGACACCTCAACACTTTGGGGGATGCATCAACAACAAATTAGATTCAGCATAAGGATTGTATTCCAAGTTTATTTTGTTTTCTTTGTTAAGATTGCAACTATAATGATGTCCATGATTTCAATGTAATAAGTATTTTAATAGTTTTTAGGCAGTTTAAGAGTTTCAAAAATCTCAAGCAGTTACAAAGGGCTTTTGGATGTATTTAAAAAGGGAGAAAGAGAGAGGAAAAAGGGGCCGAGTTCTGGACCTCTTGGGGATTACATTTTGTACTTTTTTTCTTCTGATTGATAAATAAAAGTGGCAGCAAGTTTCCTGCACTTGTTGATGGTGATTTGTATTTCTTATGCCATTTTGTGTCTCTTCTTCTTTCAATGAAGTGAAGTAATGTAGCAGCCGGTCTCTTAATTACATCTGTGAGTAAGAGTTAAATAACCTTAATTTGCGCTCCTTCACTTCAAATTTTCTCTCTTCACCAATTCTCTCTGAAAATTTAAAGTGGTAGATTCTGCTCCTTAGCATATGATTTTGAGTTTCCCCTCTCTTCACAAACTCCTGATGAAACTTTAAAATAATAGATTCTGTGTTTCCAACATATTATTTCAAAGTGTCCTCTCGCTCCATGAATTTCCTCTGAAACTTTAAAGTGGTAGATTCTACTTCTTAGCATATCATTTTGAGTTCCCCCTGCAGTTCTTCTTTCCATTCAGATATCAGCAGTGAATGGCATTATGAAATCTTTTATTATTTCAGATCATTAAGGGTTTTAGAAAACTAGTTCCCAAAGGGATAGAGCGAAGACCTCATGATAAAATCATTCCTATGAAATAATTTTAAAATTTTCTTAATCACTGATTCCTTTCACAAACGAGAGATTGTTTCTTGAGATACAACAGGACCATGGGTCTTAGCAACACCTACATTTGTGTGGGCTAAATTTGATGCATGTCTATTTTAGTTATCCCTTAATTAAGATGGACAATAAAATATAATCTAATCTCAAAATAACTTGTAATAGTTAATTGGGTGTGATAAACTCAGTTAACTCATGAATTTCAAGTTGAGGGTAATTGGTGAGGCATGTAGAGTAATTCTAGTTGTAACATAGTCTGAAGTGTTGTGGGGAATTAGTTAATGCAGGATGTAATCAGTTTAACTCAGTTAAGTGAGTTAAAGTCAGTTGTGCTAGTTGTAACTGTTTGATACACTAGTGAGAGATCAAGTGAATTAAATATTATTTAATTTACAATAAATGATCTTACATGCAACTGAGGATTTACTATTATTAGCTACATGCATGTTAGTTCCAGTAGAGACCCAGTTGAGATCTAGGTGAAAGGGATGTTGACTATCAGTTTTAGGATTATTGGGTTGCACCCATGCAACCAAACACCCATTGGATTGCACATGATCCTTGTGCAGTCAAGGAAGGCCAAAATTCCTAAAGAATAGGGATTGAATTCCACATGAATTGCGCAAGTAAGGCAGGCCATTTAGAGGCTGAGAATTGGCTAAGTGTTGGTCAGTTTTATCCAGGACAGTGTGAGACAATTAGCTGAGTATAGGAGGCTCTTGTGAGAAGAGTTGTATGTAATTTTGTTTCATGTATCTATGCTGAATATACAATAGAAGATAGTGGGGTTTTGAGAAGAAAGTTTTCCCCGAGAAATTATCTGTGTTGTGGTTTGATGTATTCTTCTTTGCTTCATGTGATTGGAGATTGTGTTTTAAATTCTGCAATTGATTTGTAGAAGTGATTCAATATCTATTTTTAGTACATTTTTAGATCGGATTGAATCCATGATATACATATATGTTGAATAATTTCTACATGGTATCAGAGCACAGGAAATCACAAAAGTGGAGGAGGAGCTGAGTTTGTGACTGAATAGAATTCAAATTTGCAGAAGAATTTCTTGGTGCTACAGCTAATTCAGGATCGAAATGGCTTTCAATGGCTTGAGATTGGAGTATGCACTCGAGGGTAGCTGTAACTACATTGCTTGGAAAGACAGGATGGAGGCAGTACTCGAAGTCAATGGCGTGAAGGAATTCATTGACAATGATGTTCCTAAACCCGTTGTGACAGATGCTGGAAATCTTGATGCATGGCAAAAGAAAATGGCAAAGGTGAGGAGGATCTTACTAGAGGGAGTACGAGACCACATTATCTCAAGTCTCCATGGAAAAGCGACACCATATGCTATGTGGAAAGCTTTGATAGATCTATTTCAGAGCAGCAATGACCATAGGAAATCGGAACTGAAAGATAAACTTAGGAAGATCAAGATGGAGAAAGGCGACTTCATGCCAAAATATTTAACAAAGTTTTTCCAATTTCGGGATGAGTTGGGGAGCGTTGGCATTGCTATCGCTGATGATGATTTGGTGAGTTCAGCTCTTCTAGGACTTCCCAAGAGTTGGCATAGTTATCATGAATCTATCAATGGAAGGGAAAAGCTGCCAGATTGGGAATGACTGTGGTCAAATTTGGTGCAAGAGGAGTTCAGACGGAATACCAGAGATGGATCTTCATCTAAGAATGAAGATGAAGAAGATTGTGTGCTGGCTGCCAAGGCGAAGAAGGGGAAAGGAAATAAGTTCCATTCCAAATCCGAGTCCAAAGATGGCAAGAAGCATGACATGCCCAGAGTGAAGTGTTTTCACTATCACGAGTATGGGCATTATGCTATTGTCTGTCCACAAAAGAAGAAGAACAAGAAGGCTTCAAGATCTGCAGCTGGTGAGGCTTTGGCCTCACAATTTGAGCTTGACTTCTCGCTCATTGCATGCATGGTGTCAAGTGCAATGGGATTGGTGTGGTATTTGGATAGTGGTGCATCCTTTCACATGACGGGAAACAAATAAATTTTCAGTAGCTTGGAGGACAAGGACCTCCAGATGCATATCGAAATGGGTGATGACGGGCTGTACAGTGCTACCAGGATTGGTACCATTACCTTCCAGAGACAGTTAGGTAAACCCTTTCAATTAAAAGATGTAATCATGTACCAGACTTGAAGAAAAATTTAGTCTTAGTTGCAATGTTGGAGGATAGAGGCTGTGATTTTGTTTTCAATAAAGGAAAAGCTTTCCTGTGACACAAAACAATAGGACAAGCCAAGAAGACAGGGATTCGATTTAAGAATCTCTATAAACTTCATGTACATGGCTACGCATCATTGATGGGTAAGGTAGACAAAGTGGTGAGACGGGATGAGGGTGAGTTATGGCACAGGAGATTGGACCATCTTCACCACGGAGCCTTAAAAGACATGCAACAGATTTCTACTGGTCTTCCCAACGGTACACTTGCGCAGTTAGACACATGCAAGGGATGTATTATGGGAAAATATGTAAATTCCACCTTTCATGAGAAGGAAAACCGAGCCTCAGGGATCCTTGAGAGAGTTCACTCAAGTGTGTGTGGACCATTCTCTGTTGCTTCGACAACAAAACATAGGTACTATGTGATATGTGTTGATGAATTTTCTTGGAAGTGCTGGATCTACTTCATGCAGAAGAAATATCAGACGTTCTCAAAGTTTCTTGAGTTCAACGCACTGGTGGAGAAAGGCACACAGAAGCATATGAGGGCTCTTAGGAGAAACAATGGCGGTGAGTACATCTCTAACGAATTCAAGAACTTCTGCAACAAAGGAGGAATTCGAAGAGAACCGATAGCACCTCATAACCTACATCAGAATGGGGTCGATGAAAGATAGAACAAAACAATTGTGGGTGTAGCAAGAGCGATGTTGCATGATCAGGGTCTACCGATGCATTTGTGGGTGGAGGCATGTAGCACAATGGTATTTGTGTAAAACTGTTGTCCTCATAAGATACTTGGCATGAGTACACCAGAGGAGGCTTTAACTGGTAAGAAACCCGATGATTCACATTTTAAGATTTTTGAGTCATCTGTTTATGTGCATGTGACCAAAGACGCTAGGAAGAAGCTGGAACCAACAGCTGAGATTGGGATTTTTTGGGGTACATTGATACTTCCCACAACTATCGAGTGTATTTTCCAAACAGCAGAATGACTGTTGTGCGACAAGATATAAAAATTGATTAGGAGAAAGCCATGTGATTATCCCTTGAGAGGGAGTTGGATTTGCATGCAGAGGAGGAACTCTTGGTTCCCAAGGATGAGCCTCAAGATGTGGATCAACCACATGTGGAGTATGATGGAGTAGCAGAAAAAACTCATGCAGAGCCATCCATCAGAAATGGTAGAAGGCGCACCACGGAAGCTGATAGATTGAGACTTGAAGCAACAGAGAATGTAGGAGCTCTTACTTCACAGCGCAGATAGAGATAGTCTCTAGACATGTTTACTGGATACATGGCTCTTATGAGAAAGTGTATTGTGACTGAACCATCTTCCTTTCAGGAGGCAGTGCAGCAACCAATTTGGGTTGATGCAATGGTGGAGTATGACTCCATTGTTAGGAGCAGTGCATGGGAAATTGTCCCAAGATCGGTCGAAAAATCAATGGTTGGATCTAGATGGATATACAAGGTAAAGCATGTTGCTGAAGGGAGTGTGTAGAAGTACAAGGCCAGATTTGTGGTCCGGGGATTCTCACAGATTGAGGGGATCAAATATGATGAGACTTTTGCACCAGTTGTAAGGTACTCTTCCATTAGATCCATTCTTGCACTCTCAACGCAGATGGGGTGGCGCATTCATCAGATGGATGTGAAAACTACGTTTCTCAATGGAGTCATTGAGGAAGAAGTGTACATAGAACAACCAGAAAGTTTCGAGATCTTTGACAGTGAGTCGCATGTGTTTCGACGCAAGAGAGCACTGTATGGGCTGAAGAAAGAACCTCGTGCTTGGTACACTCAGATTGACAGCTATTTCACTAGACTGGGCTTCACCAAAAGTGAAGTTGATGCAAACCTATACCAGATTGTGGTTGAGAGAAAGCTATTGATTATTGTACTTTATGTTGATGATCTAATTTTGATTGATGATGAGTAGCTGATACACTCATGCAAGGAGGATCTTACAAGGGAGTTCGAAATGAAGGACATGTGACTCCTTCATTATTTCCTTGGTTTGGAAATATGGCAGGGAGATAGTGAACTTTTTGTTTCTCAAGGAAAGTATGCCAAAGAGATACTGGGTAAGTTTCACATGGAGAGCTGCAAACCCATGGACACTCCTCTTCTAGCAAATTGGAGGAAAGAGAATGCTACTTCTGGAGAGGTAGTGGATGCTACTGTCTACAGGCAATTAGTTGGTTCACTGATGTACTTAGTGAACACCTAACCAGAAATTTTCTACGCAGTTAACCAACTGAGTCAAGATATGGTTAAGCCTACCAAGCTCTTTTGGAAGGTAGGGAAGCATGTCTTGATATACCTGAGGGGCACATCAGAGTATGGATTATGGTACAGAAGGATAGAGGGAGTGAAGCTTCAAGGCTTCATGGATGTAGATTGGGCAAACAGTCCATCAGACAAAAAGATCACATCAGGAAGGATATTCAGCATAGGATTGACATTAGTTTCTTGGTACAGCAAGAAGCAACGATATGTGGCACTCAGTTTAGTGGAGGCAGAGTACATGGCAGCAAGTCAAGCTGCATGTGAGGCTATCTGGTTGAGAAAGATCCTGGTTTGTTTGTTTGGTTTTCATATAGATCCAAAAGTGATACATTGTGATAACCAAAGTTGTATTAAACTCTCGGTTAATCCCATGTTTCATGATAGATCCAAGCACATAGACGTCTGGTACCACCATCTCAAAGATTGTGTGCAGAGGTGCATAATGTTACTTTAGTACATTTCCGTGGAATATCAGGATGCAGATATTCTGACGAAGGCGCTCACTAGGAGCGAATGTGAATATCATAGAGACAAGATTGGGGTGAAGGATAATCCATTTCTTGTTGAGAGTGAGTGTTGAAGTCCAACAAGAAATTGCAGCACCTACACTAGTGTGGGACTAGGAGGTCCAAGCAGCACCTACACTAGTGTGGGACCACAGGTCTTAGCAGCACCTACACTGGTGTGGGCTGAATTTGGTGCATGTCTATTTTAGTTATCCCTTAATTGAGATGGACAATCAAATGTAATCTAATCTCAAAATAACTTGTAATAGTTAACTGAGTGTGATAAACTCAGTTAACTCATGAATTTCGAGTTGAGGGTAATTGGTGAGGCATGTAGAGTAATTCTAGTTGTAACAGAGTTCGAAGTGTAGTGGTGCATTAGTTAATGCAGGTTGCAATCAATTTAACTAAGTTAAGTGAGTTAAATTCAGTTGTGATAGTTGTAACTGTTTGATACACTAGTGAAAGATCAAGTGAATTAAATATTATTTAGTTCACAATCAGTGATCTCACATGCAATTGAGGATTGACTATTATTAGTTGCATACATGTCAGTTCCAGTGGTGACCCAGTTGAGATCTAGGTGAAAAGGATGTTGACTATCAGTTGTAGGATTATTGGGTTGCACCCATGCAACCAAACACCCATTGGATTGCCCGTGATCCTTGTTCAGTCAAGGAAGGCCAAAATTCCTAAAGAATAGGGATTGCATTCCACATGAATTGCACAAGTAAGGCAAGTTGTTTAGAGGCTGAGAATTGGCTATGTGTTGGTCATTTTTATCCAGGACAGTGTGAGACAATTAGCTGAGTACATGAGGCTCTTGTGAGAAGAGTTGTATGTAATTGTTTCATGTATCTTGCTAGAACTCTTTGTATTTGGCACCCACATCTTTCCCGACCCGAGAATAATACTCACTCTTAAAGATTGAAAGTGTAGAGCGAAGTGTTCTTCTCATCGTTTTTTTTTATCATTAATATTCTGGGTGAGCTGCAATGAGTGAGTGCTCAACAAATAGTTGAATTCAAAAGTCAAAAGGTTAAAAAAGTCAAAGAGACCATAAAAGTTGTTTCATGTTTATTTGAAAGAGTTTGATATAAAATTAAAAATAATGTTTTTTCATTAAAATGCATAAAAGAAATGTATAAATGGTAATAAGGAGGTTTGGGAAGCTCTTGAGAGAAGTTTTGGTGTAAGGAGCAGTAATCAAGTTAAAGATGAAAAGGAAGATAGATCTATAGCTATTGGTCTATAGAGAGATGAAGAGTTTGGTGAATCCCACTTCCTTTTAATTTTCAACTTGATTACTCCCCCTTACACCAAAACTCCTTTCAATGGTTTCCCAAGTCTCCTTGACTGTATTTGCATCCTCAATGAGAAAAAGAATGTTGTCATCTAAGCATTCCATTATGCATTTTAATGCCAATGAATTCTTTTGCCTTTTGTCTTACAATTCTTTCTAATAGACCTGAAACAATTCTGTTGTTGCTTTGACATTTTCAACCTCTTGTCTTTTCCCATTTGTTGAGAGCTAGTTGATTGAGTCTCAACAAGCAAACCAACCTACAAACATAGAGACTTCTTTGTTGTCAACACTTGCTCTAACAATAATGGTTGTAGCTGTGGCTCATAATGATTTGGGATTCATTAGGAATCCCAAATAGATTTACCTTCATTCTCAAACATCAAAATTACATAGAAGACACATAGGATACAACTATAATTAATAATTAAACTGGAACTGAACTAGAATTACTCAACTAAAACTATCTATGCCATCTAGTTGGTGGTTAAAATTACTTCTTCCAACACTCACCGGGTGTACCCAAACCAGAACTTAACCACTCACGGGTTCTCCATTGTCGGCTTCGCTCACAGAACTGGAAAGAAACCTAGTTGTCACCATATACATACCCATTACCGTTCCCCTTACGTCGGTAGGAACTGTAACCAATACTCAATCAACTCCATGAGCGATCTAAAGAGGTTACTGCATGTCAAAACTTGTGCGTGAATGTATTTTGAAATGCTAAATTAGTAGGAATTTCAGACACACTCCTCTTCTTGATAAGAATATGATCTATGTTGTTATCTCATAAGAATATAATCTAAGCAAAAAGACATTTCACTGTAGTTACTAATCTTTCAGTTTCTTGTTTCCTTTAGGGTTAGTTATTGAGCTATTCATCCTAGACATTTTGCTATTTCATTTGCATGGAAACAAAACAAGAAACAATCATGGGAACTCGGACAACAATAATTATGCAAAACTATACAGATAACATAATTTTAGAATACCACAAATAAACACATCAAATATCCTTTTTCAGTAATACGATATTGTAAAACTGTTGAGGAATATGGGCATAAATTTAAATTATAAAATGAATTAACATTGTTAATTCTAAATGTCTGAGGGTTAACGGTTCCGGATTATTCCAATCAATAGTATCCTGATCAACAAGATGAGTCCATTTTGTGCATCTTTACCTGCATAACTTTCAGCAATATCGTTTTACCCTCGCCGGTAGGAGAAGAAAAGTCCCACTTAAAGATGTCATCTCCTTCAGTGGTTGAAGAATGATCACCAGCTAGTGTTGGGAAGAATCCCTCTTGAAAATATATATATTTGGGTATGGTAGTGGTTTTGGATTTTTTTTCTTTCTATTTTTATGTATTTTTAATCATGTTTTTTAGATGTTTTGGAGGGTTTTTGGTATAGTTTAACTAGAATTTGGTAGAGATTTGTTGGAATCACAACTTTGAATTGTGAACGGTTCAAGGTTTTTCAAGGTGTTGAATCCATATATAATTAAAGACACAGTTTAAACAATAGACATTAAAATTTTATCAAAAAAAATAAAAATAACCTCACTCCTACCCAAAATTTCAAGTTTTTTCAATCTTACCCTCCTCCTTCAACTTAACTCTCTCACCCTGCTAATGAAATCACTCGTATACATTAGTGCACTCATATATTAGAATATAACAAAACTTATCTAGTTGGTTATATGAAGATGATATAAAGAAAATTGCAAAATATATTGTAGTATCTAAACTAACACAACCACATTTACTAATGTGGTTGATATATGCCTAGTCTGATGTACAACCACATTATAAATGTGATTTATATACCAGGATAAACTTATATCAACCATATTCATCATTATTAGGGGTATGGCAGGAATTTAACCTCAAAGCTATCTTTGCACATGATCAAACCACATTTACTAATGTGATTGACTAGTTATGATTATTAATAATTATATAACAATAATAACCACATTATTATATATTTATATAGTTATTATTAAACTTTAAGGGGTTCCTATTTGAAAACAACTCCACATTATTATATATTTATATAGTTATTATTAATCCTTAAAGGGTTCCTATTTGAAAACAACTCTAGTAGCTGCCACTATGTAGTACTCTGCACCATTGGATGGATTGTTAGACTATTGAAATTTTTTAAGCGGTCAAATTAATAATTAATAGTTAAGAAAAAACTAATAATTAGAGTTGTTCGCTGAACTATTTCTTAATAATTATTGACCTATCTTATCTTTTATATTGAAATAAAATGATATACTCACACACATAAATCTGTGATAAAAATAAAAGAAAATATTTTAAAATAGGTGGAGATGTATTAATTTTTTATATTGACAATTTAAAAAAAAAGTTAAATTTAGTTGTTATAAAAATAAAAATATCAAAATATTAAATATTTATTAAAAAGATTAAGATTTTATATAAAAATATTATTTAAAATTTTTGGAAAAAATGATAATAAACAATGAACATTTTTGTAAATAAATTTGTGGTGAAAATAAGTTCAAATACTTCAGGAAATGTTAAACCTTATTAAACATCTTTGTGTGTGGAATCATATAGCCATGAATTTAATTATTAACTTATGTGTACTAAAATATTTTTAAAGAGGTTATGTGTCCTTATAGGACTTATTAGAACGTGATCAACATGTATCGCGAGGATTGATTAAGATTAGAACACATGTGATCAACAAGATCACATGTGAGTTGGAAGGACATCTGATTAGAACGTGATAAACAACATCTCAAAAAACAAAATTATCTCATTGGATTCATTAGTGTTTAAAATGAAATGAATATTTTCCAATATTAGAACCAATTTTCATGAGGTGTGAGCTAGCAGTGAGCTGGGAGCACATCTGATTAGAACTTGGTCAACACCATCTTGAACATTTGCTAATATTAGAACCAATTATCATGAGATTCATAGTGAAACTATGCATTGTTCAATTTTCAAAAGGTCATGGGATGAAAGAGTTTGTCACCTGTGGGATCCCAAGAAAGTTGAGGTTGAAGATTAAACTCACTTCCTCTTAAATTTTTCATCATCTAATTTCTTATTTTGTCACACTGCTAACTTTCTTGAAATTTCGACTCAACTAAATTATGGTGATTTAGGAATGTTCCTCTCACTTATCCTTTGAGCATAGAAATAAAATGTTAACTAATTTTGATCACTTTATCTTCTTCAAAATACAATAAGATATATAATCGTACTAATCACTAATAATCATCATAATATCTAATAAAAAAATAAATATATAATATAAATATTACCTATAAAAAACAATTACAAGAAAGTAAGTTGATAAGTTGTCTTTTTAACTTTTCTAAATTCTTTTCTAATGACATTTTTATGATAATAATGAATGAAGAAACATTTCTTTATTGAGAAAAGAGTACAAGTAAATATGAGAGAATTGAGTTTTCAAGATGTGAGTAAGATTATTAATTCCCAAGCTTATTCCTATGATATAATCTTGTATTTTATTTTTATTTTTTTAATTTAAAGAATTTTTTGATAATATCTTGGAAGCCCAAGATGCTTAACACTAATGAATTGAGAGCATAAATTTTGAGATAAACTTCTTGGCCATTAATGTATTACTAGGTTTTATTTTCCTTTGAAATAGTTATGCATTTTAATAAATAATTTTTTTTTAAAGTTTATCTAGATCATAAATATGTTTTTGATAAAAATTAGAAGAAAAAATGTGAAAAAATAAATACTATGAATTTGTAATTTAAACTATATAGTTTTTTTTATGTTCAATTAATAATATGTAAATATAGTCCTTATTTTTAAAAATGATGATGCCTTCCAATGATTTTGGTTTAGGTACTATGTTACACTTTTGTTTCTTATTGCTTGAACATTTTGTGGTTTGTTACATGAGTGTGTCCTTTTTGAAGCATGACAATGTCCCACTCATTTTTATGGCATGATGTGGTATTTTTTTCTCAAGCAACCTTTGAATGGAAAGAGTGGTGTGGGGAAGGAGCTAATCCATGGATTGGATACCACCATAGATGCATTTGGTGAGAGGAATATAACCTTAAAACTACATAAGTTCCTTTGTTAAAGTTCCATAACTCACTAGAATAGATGATTACAACTCACATGTTCATATTTGTGTGTATGTGAATGTGACTTAGTGCTCCTTGAATCTATCAACATACATATGCTACTCGGATATAAAATGGATCCAAACTTAAACCTTTGACTATGAGTACATTCCATTTTGGTGCAAAAAATGTCATGAACACAACCATCTATTATAATATTTTCCACTTAATATATATGAGAACATTGAGGTATATTTCATCCAATGGTAAATTTTGAATTTGTTATTTTGGAATTTTTTTTTGAATAAACCTCCTATCTCACAAACCAGCCAAAATGCCCAAAAAAAGTTAAGCAAGGAAAAACAAATGCAAAGCCAATCACCTTAATCACCTTAAGTTTAAGTGGTAAACGATTGTAAGCTTGACACTGTTCAATATTGAATAATATCATCTTTTGATCAAGTGAAACTCTTCAATATTGAAGAAGAGCAGCTTTCTGATCAAATATTTGTTATTGGAACTTGAAAGAGAATCTTTGAAGATTGAGAGGAAATATATGTTGGAAAGGTTATAAGAATTTTTAAATTTGACATAATGTAAGTGATTTCTCTTTATCTTCTAGATTTGAATGGAATTTTGTTTACTAATTTTTATATTTAGTGATATTTCTATATGTCATGATTATTCTCGAATTTATACCTTACTGTGTTTCCTTTGCAACATCTGCTGCAATTGCTAGTATTAATATTATATCATATATCAATAGAATATTATGTTATTATATAATATTATATTAATATATTAATAATTATATATCAAACTATACCATAATTAACATATAATATAATAGAATAATAAAATATAGTTATTATTAATAATAGTTATTTATCTCTCACCATTATCTTATGGTCAATGATTAATTTATATTCAATGATATAACTATCAATGTATATCATATAGAGAGAGTCTATATATTAAACAAAAATATAATATAATATAACTATATAATAATTTTATTTAAAAAAAAAATGTATTGAAAATATATTAATAAAAGTTGGATGATCCCAAATTGTTACAATTTTTCTGAAAAACAAGAACTCCCATGGTTCTTTGAAGTTTTGAGATAAAGACACGATCATCCCAAAACTTTACTTGAGAATTCCATAGTACAAGAAAAATGTTTTTTTTCTAACTAAAATTTTTCCAAAATACCCCTAAAATCAATATGTATTTACATCCCATTTTCAACTTAATTTCATTTTAGCTTGGATCAAATTATTGTTATACTTGAAAAATTACTACTATTATTTTTCCAACTTAAATCAAACCCATATTTCCTGGAGAATTTGTCTTATCATTGTTCCTTCCATGATCTCTTTTTCAGAGGAAAAAAAACGCTGTTTTATATTAGGATATAAAGCAGTACATAATCATTATGTTCTCATCTGTGAATACAGTAAGAATTCCAACATATTAATCCATTTGCATAAGCTCATTTATGGGAAAAATGAGCCATGTAAGTAGATCATCATTCATCTCTGGAGGTATAGTTCCATCCAAGATTATATTAGCGCCCTGTGTATATGGGCAGCTATACATAATACATCCAGTGAATGAAAAAGGCTATCAAAACGATTGATAATACATACCAATAACCCTCATATCATGTTGACATGCATATTATCTTGTGATAAACTCTGTCAGTTCATCACCATAATATCAATTCCATCATCAACAGATAAGAAGAAAACCCTGTTCTGGTTAATACCTGTCGCCTGAAAAAGCAAAATGGGATAATATTATGACTGTTATGAATCAAAATCCCCATCACGCTCGCTTGTCTTCATCCGGCTCGCTTGTAGCAGTTTGCAGGCTCGCTTGCCGAAGTCCATGTAAAAATAAAGAGAGATACGAAAGACACGGCCGATAAAGTGAAAAGAGTATGTCTTCCGATATGGTGCCCCTTGCCTTTCCGATGCAACTCGGAAGCATTCCTCGTGGCCCCATATCCTGTAGCACTCAAAATTGGTAATATCTACCTGTGTGATTCCAAAAATCCTATAGTCCCCTTATAACCTATATAAAACATAGCAGCAGAATGGGAAAATATGACAAAAACTATGGAATGGGGATCGAGTATGTCCTAATCAATCGGCCCTCCTTAAGATGTGAAACCTCCATATTGCCATATCCAGCTGACAGGCCCCTCTTTGATAATTTATCTGCCCTGGTATTGCTTTCACGATATATATGGTTGATGGGCGGGCAACCACTTCTCTGCCATAAACCCTGTGTCCTCTCCACCCAACCCTATAGTTGCGGCGTCATCATTTGATTCTTGTTGGAGATCCAGTTAATAATGAGTAGTGAATCACCGTATATACTTATACCCTGTATATGCAATTCATGAGCGATATGGAGGCCACCCCACAATGCCATAACCTCCGCCTTATTATTTGAACCGGGACCCCCACACCAATACATATGATATCGCTCCGAATCAGATAATTTGATCCATGCCCCACACCCGGTCAAACCCTCCACAGATGCCCCATCAAAATATAATGCCGGAAGACTAATCTGGTGTGGGTGAATTCGAGAAGAATAATCCGGAAGACGAGGCATAGCAATGGGGCATTCATCCATCCATTCCTTAATCGCTGAAAATGTCTTTTGAAAATGAAATGGCCGGTCTTCGAAAATGATCCTGTTTCTGGCCAGCCAAATCTCCCATGTGAGATAAAATGGCAGCGATCGATATTTACAATTGATCTTGTCCCATTCCAGAGCTGCAGTCATGAAATCAGAAGGCCTCCATGCCGGGTCAATATAATGATCCCCAAATAACCGCCAAAGTCGATTAGTAATAGGGCATGAAAAGAAGAGGTGTGTAGAAGTTTCCTGCTCCATGCGGCATAGAACACAGATGCTGGGACCAATGTATCCTCTCTTTATTAAATTCTCCTTGCATGATCTCTACTAACATACTCATTCTTTGAAGCGAGTGAAGGTTCTTTCACGTCCACCTAATCTGCCCAAGGTTGAGATCTATCTTAGGTGCTCAACAACACATGCCTTTTTCCCATGAGAGATCACGAGGGGAGCGCTTGGTGAACCAATTGATTTACTATCTTTAACTGGGATGTCAATATCTTTTGCATTAAAACTTATCTTTTCTTGATTTTTTGTTAAACAATTTGAATCATTTTGTAACTTGTCCTCTTGCGAAGAGGCTTAAGGAGGGTCTTTATAGATTGAGTAATGATCATAATTTATGCTCTCCCACCATTGAGGTTTTCAGATAATTTAATTTGTTGTATTTTTCCTTACTTTGGGAAAATATTTGATGGTATGCCCAGTTTCATTAGAAAATCTATAAAGAAAATAGATATTTTCATAGTCTAGTTTTTGCATCCATAAGAATTCAAGACTTTTTAGCTTAATTTTGCTAGGAAATCCATTTCCACATATATGCAGACATATGTGGGCTTTAGGTAGTATTGTGTATCTACACTTCGACAATATAATTTGCCTAAATTATTACCAATTGTAGTCAAAGAGAAAAAGTTCCAAAAATATGAAGGGAGGTTAGAGAGCCTTACCCAAACCAGAGTAGTTGAGATAAAAGTTCTGAAAAGATCACAAGAGGGAAACCATAGATGCATAGAGAGCCTTGAGTTTTCCCCGAACATTGAGTTCACAGATTCAAGATCTATCTTCAACTTTGTTGAAAATTGCTATGAAAAATCCTCTTGCTAGTGGATAAATGTTCACTTCTTTAGTATTTAATGGTTTCCACTGCTCATAAATCCATTAATGAAGATCTACCAGCATTGGTCATAGACCATTAAACCTGCAAATTAATCCAACTTCCAAAAATAATTTGTCTCACTTATTTCCTCAGCCACAATCGAAACCTCGGTCACAAGAGCATCAAGAACATGGATCCCGGAGGAGTGGGATTTAGAAACGGGGTTTAAAAAATCATGATAAGGCATAGAGGATGAGCCCCAATGGAGGTTGCTGGAACTTGTCGTTACAATATCGCAAAAAGTTAAAGGATTTGTCACAATGGAAATGAATCGTCAAGAGATATAAGGTTTTAAGTAGAGCCCACCAATGAGGGTCATGAGATACAAAAATCGAGCCTGTATCCTTGGCAAGCAGAGAGACCACCAAGGGGCCATCTCAGGAGGAAAGAGTGTTGCATCGGCTTCAGCAGAGTGAATCAAGAAACCCAATGCACAGAGAGATGGAGTAAAAGCTATAACAGAAGCAAAATCAAAAGGAAAACTCATCAAAAGAGAATAAGCATAGATGGGGCAGCGCGCAGAAGCCGTCAATCATCCCTTCCCCTATCCCCATATATATATATATATATATATATATATATATATATATATATATATTAAAAACTAAAATATTAAACAACAATATTAAACCCCAAATATTATAAAACTCACATATTATTAACTTACCTCACATACTATTAGCCTACTATATAAATCTTATATGATAAATCCTAATATTAAACCTATGATATATTAAACAACAATATTAAACCCCAAATATTATAAAACTCACATATTATTCACTTACCTCACATATTATTAACCTACTATATAAATCCTAATATTAAACCTATAGTTATAAACTAAATATTATTATTAACTTACCTCACATATTATTAACCTACTATATAAATCTTATATGATATAAATCCTAATATTAAACTTATGGTTATAAACTAAATATTATAAATCAATGCTACAAACCAAATATTATAAACCCCAATATTGAAAATCCAAATACTTTATATATATATATTAAACCCCATATATTAGTCGTAGATATTATAAACTCAATATTTTAAACCAATATTATAAGGTTGACCAAACACACCCTATTTGACTCTTTACACCATAAAATTCAATTTCCAAAAATAAAGTTGTAACATTTATTTCCATGAAAAACATTACACAACCTATTCATAATACACCATTTATTTGTGGTTATGGACATCTATTCATGTTTGCTAGATAACAACCTCAAACCTTGTTTTTCACATTATAAAGTAGATTTTTTTTGTTACATTAGTAAACCCTAACATATATAATCCCTATATATTAAACCTTATATTAAAAGCCACATATATTAAACTGCAGACATTAACCTGATATTAAATTCCCAATATTATAAATCCTAATATTAAACCCCAATATTAAAAACACAAATATTAAAAACCAAAATACTATAAACCTTATATTATTATATTATTAAATCTTATCTTATAAACCAAATAAAAACTCATAATTATATTAATAATTATAACTTAAATATATATTAATATATTAATAACTTTAATGAATTAATTATTATTATTATATAACATTATTAAATTCTAATATATATAAATCCTATATATTAAACCCTGATTATATAAACCCAATATATGTAAATCCTAATATTGTAAACCATATATACCAAAAACCCAATATTATAAACTATGATTTCTCATAGTTGATCATATTTAACCATGGATAATCATGGATGATCATGGTTGGAAATAGTTGATCATGATTGAGCATATAGACCTTGATTGACCATTATTGTTGACTATTTTTGACTAATGATTGGCTTGATTTGAATATGTTTGAATAATGTCGTTGACTATTATTAATTATTCATATTAATCCATAATATTAAAAGGTGTTTATGATTGACCTAAGTTGAAGTGTGTTGAATCTCAAACATAGTCAAACATACTAATAAATATCGGGTTTTTAACTGGATATTAAAATTTGAATATTATAAATCCTAATATTAAACCCAATATTATAAACCCGATATTAAACCCCAATATTAAAAACACAAATACTGTAAACCCTAATGTCATAAACCAATATTATAAACCTTAACTATCAAAAACTCAATATTATAAACAAAATATAAATTAATAATTATACTAATAATTATAACATGGAATATACATATAAACTAGACTCAACATATATACCCTAATATTATAAACCTTATATTAAAAAGAAAATATTATAAACCCTAATATTATGATCAACCATGATTGTTTATGGTTGATAATGTTTGAACATGGCTGATTATGATTGGCCATGGTTGTCAATGGTTGATCATGGTTGACTACATAGACTTTGTTTGATCATTATTGTTGACTATGTTTGACTAATGGCTGTCTTGATTTGATTATGTTTGTATATGTTTTACTAATGTCATTGACTATGTTTGATTATTATTATTAGTAGTAAATAATATTAAAAGGTGATTGTGTTTGACCTAAGTTGAAGAGTGTTGACTCTCAAACATAGTCAAACATACTCAACAACATTAGTAAACGTGGTCAGCTAATTTTTTAATATGCATTGAGACGTTGGATAAATTGCAATGTAACGTAACATTGCAACAATGATTGGCACAACACAACAATGTTTAGTACATTGTGACAATGTATGTCACATTGCAGTATTGGATAGATTTATGTACCATTTTGACATCACAATAGTTTTGATTATTAATATTAATCAATAATTTTAATAGGCGATTATGTTTGACTATGGATATGACCTTAGCCATCCACATCACATTATTAGTTTTGTAATGTCACATTGCGACAATATTTGTCCTATTGCAACATTGAATAAATTGCAACAATGTCACAATGTTAAACAAATTATTTGTTAGTTTTCTAATGTTACATTGCAGTAATATTTGTCACTTAGGGACATTGGATAAATTTCCATGTAATGTCACATTGTGACGTTCAATAAATTTATCTACCATTATATTCTTAAACCATGTTTGTTACAATGTGACGTTGGCATGTTTGTCACATTAATTCATTTGTCACAATATGACGCTAGTTTTTTCCTTCACTTTTTTTTTACACAACCACATTACCACATTATGATGTTAGCTTTGTAATGTCACATAGCAACAAAGATATTTGCTAAGAATCATGTGACATGAAATTTATTTTTTCATTGTACATGTTCAAGTCATTGAGCCAAGATACTCATTCGACAACCTTGTGTGAGGGGATGTGTAAGTTTGTTTGTGTTCAACTTGGGGTTGACACGTGTCCCCTAAAAAAAATACTTTAAATAAAAAAACATTGTGGGCTATAATAAAAACATAAATGATTGTACATATTTGATTAGTTTTAATTAAAAACATTATAAAACATTAATAATCTCATTCTCATTGTGTTCACACTTGGTTCATTGTTAATATTACACCCGATGAAAATATGTGGTAAAATATTTCACTTTTCATTCATAAGTTATAGATAAAATATTTCGATATGTATGTTAAATAATACAATTTTATATAACTTAAATAAACTGTTTATATATATATATATATATATATATATATATATATATATATATATATATATATATATATATATATATATATATTGTGTGTGTGTGTGTGTGTGTGTGTGTGTGTGTTAAGGTTAAACTTTGTAAAATAATTCAATGCTCAAAAGGAAAATTTATTAAAGGTAAAAAAATTTAATTACTTTTTAATAAGAGGAAAATGTGTAATTGATTCAATTATTAATACAAAATATTAATAATAATAAAATATTCAAAAATACAATTTAAACAATGAAAGAGGTCACATGGTTTATATACAAAAAAATCACTATAGACCCATCTTAATCACTAATTTATCAAACATTAAAGGGGATTAAATTTCTTGACATGTAAATCCTTTTGCAAGTTTGGCATTCTAAAAAAAAGTTTGCATATAATGAGATTTGATTGCTCTTGGGTCTTGGTAAATTTGTGGTTAAGATGGATCTATACTAGTTTTATTTCCACAACTAATGATTGTGATGATGTTTAATATTCATCAAAGGGAAATGTATTTTTTTGTGGCAACTGTGATGTTGGTTTTTTTGTCACTACATTACATTGGTGTTTTTCATCACATTGTCCCTCCATTTATTTCATAGTATTTTGATACCATTTTTTTCGCACAACCGCATTGAGATAGTTAGTTTTGTCAAGTGACATTTTGATGGTGTTTTTTGCTCGTCACAATATAGTGCCTTTTTTGTTGATTGAGATGCTAGTTTTGTAAAGTGGCATTTTAATGATTATTTTTGTTCACCAAAATACAATGCTTATTCTCGTTGCTTTTGAAAATGAGACCATTTTTTTCCTTAAGAATATTTAATGCATTATAATTCTATATAACAATATCAATATTAATTTAAACGCTATTATATTGATTAATATTTAAAAATATACATTATTTTATTCATATTGATTATATTAAGGCTTTAACATAATAATGTTAATAAATGATCAACAACATTGCTACTAATCAATTATGGCTTAGTAAATTTACTAATGATGAATAGAATTGACAATGATCAATTATGATTAACTATGGTTAACCATTAATAATTGTTAAACATACACATGGAATGATGGGTAAATTAAGATAGACTATTGAATACATTATTCTCACATTATTATTCACAATGACATACATATTAATACATTTTGCATGACCATTTGATTCATCTTCCGAGGTCTCTTGGACTCTGTTAGCCACCTATAATATTTGATTATAGAAAAAGGTGGCTAAGACTCGTTGAGCCTCCAAGGAACAAATTTTATTACTAAAAATTGTTGGCTCTTGAAGACTCTTGAAAGGCCTCATGCCTCTGTCCAAAATCTTCATTACCTTTTCCATTTTATACTCAGAAATTCTGCTGAAATAATGAGAAGAAACTGCTGCAAAATCATCATTCTACCCCTTCTCTCACTCCAACTAACCTTCATTTGTTTTCCCTTTTTCTCCATAAAAACTCCCTTGTTTTCATAAATCCTCTTCTTCCATTTATGAAAATCACTTTTCCATAGTTATAAACCCGTTTTTAAACTATTTCGAAACCTCCAAAATCCATTGAAAACCATGAAAAATTCATAAAAAATACAAGTATTTTGACTATGGACTTGAGCCCCCTTGGGTTAGGTCCTAACCACTTCCCCACCATACGCTTTAGGGCTGGAACCACTTGCTGACAGGTTAAGGCGCTTATCGCATCACAAATTGTTCAAGAACGCAAGTTTTTGCGTTTAGTTCCATATTGTAAAAATGAGATTGCGATCAGCCCCTTTGTTTTGAGCCTCGGATCTCGTGCTTTCTCTGCAAAAACCAAAGGTTATAGACTGGGGCGCTAATTGCAATCGCAATCTTTCCAAATTGCGATTTTATTGAAAAGCACCCACTGCAAATATTTGTGATGCGATCCATCGCAATCACAACCCTTCCAAATTGCGATTTTATTTAAAATGCCCATCACAAATATTTGCGATACGATTGATCGCATCGCAAGATCCCCCAATTGCAACCTCCTGATTCAATTCGGACCGTCCATGTGTCTGGATCGGACGGTCCAAAACCACCCTGCCTTATTTCTTCTCCCCGCTCTCCTTTTGCCTTTTTCGCCGATCTCCACCGTTGGATGCTTTCATCCAACGGCTACGCTCCTTTCCCCGCCATATGAAGCAGTCTAAAGCTAGAAACGCAGGATTTCTTAATTGTTTTTGTGTTTTGCAGGTGTTTTAATGGTTTTCCATTGTATTATGAAGGAAAGCCGAGGGTTGGGAAAGACGTTTCATGTGCCTTCGAACTATAAAAAAAAGAACCATTCACGGGCTCTATTCAATGATTTATCAATGTTTCATGAGCATTGGTAACACGTAAAAAGGCCTGTGCGGCCCTGCACATTGACAAGAAACTGTTTTATTCGAAAAAATAGTTAAAAGAGTATAAGTTTGAAGACCAAGCACATTAGATGAAGATTAAAGATAGATCTAGGGAATTACGGCTAAGAATGATTATCAAAAGCCTAATTCCCTGGGTTAAAACAAAATTAAAAGAAAATTATAGTGTTTAACAGACAGAAAGGCCTCGACTGCCTTATTTGAGGCGAATTGATTCCTCAGCTACCACAGAGCCACCTGTTGCATCAAACCTTTCAAAACAGAGGCCGAAGTTATTGAAGAAAATCAGATATTTGCCTCCAGCACAGCCAGGGAATTACTGCTGCAAGGAACTCAAATGCAACAAATATTTGCAAAGTTACTCCCATATTACACAGAGCCTCAAAGTCAAATAAATCTCCCGCCGAGTTTAATTCATAAATGTAAAATAGTTAATACAGTGTTCCACCTGTAAACTTCTTCATCGAGCCCCTCAAAAGGCCAAGAAGTCTTGAATCTATATTTATTATCTTAAGAGATCTTTTGTTAGATCTCCCCTCCTCATTCTTCTATAAATACCTCAGTAGAAGATGAGAAATTGTTGGTTGGTTGGTTGTTATTTGATCACAAGCTGTAATATTGAAACTCTCTAAAATCAATACATAGTCCTTTGAAGTTGAAGAACAAATTGAAGTCTTGAAGATCTTGACGATGTTGTTGCATGCTTGTTCCTGAGAAGGTTCTATCATTGGATCCATGAGCTTGGCTGTTGGTGAAGTATTCTGAACTGTTTCATGTTTTTCCCCTATTTTCATTATGTTCCATAATTTCTCACTACAATAGGATAGAAAGTATTAGGCTAAGAAATGACTCCTGGAAGCACCTTAGACCTGCTCATCCTTCACTGTTTTATGTTTTCTTCTGCTGAAGTATTTTAGAGGCTTTAATCTTTCTCTTTAGTCTTCATGCTTGTTTATTTCCTTAATAGTTTGAACAGTTGGTTTCAGCATGATTTATGGTTCTCCCTGCTTGTCTGTTGCCACTTAAAAACTGTTTTTGAAGTCTCCCTTTGAAGATATTTTCTTATAGTGAATCAGAGAGGTCTATTTTGATCTTGCCCTTTGTCCTCACTTAAACAGTTGGCTTAAAGGTCGTTATAATTATGATCATAGATGTTTTTAGGTGTTCCCTCTTCTATGATTGTGATTATCAGTAAATCTTATATGTTTTCTAAAGTCCTTTAGAATAAAATCTTTGAGGAAATAGGGTGTTCCTTGAATCTTATATTTTACTTTGAAAGTTGTTTTGAAATCATTGTTTGCTTAGAGGTGTGATTTGTAGAATTTATGGTTAGCCCTGTCTATCAAAGAACTCTTTATTGTTTCAAATTATGCTTCAAATTCCCTTTGTTGAGAATTTAAACTCTCTTTCCAAATCATTAATGTTCATTCCATTCCAAAAAACAAAAGGATCCTGTGGCCCAGTTAGATTTTCCCTTTGATATCCCATATCCTTTGATAAGTGTGTTATGACCTCTTTTTGACTCCATTGCCTAATGAAATAGATATTTTACTGTCCTATATATCTTTCCTAGACCTTTTATGTTCTGCTATATAAATTCAATCCAAACAAACAAACAAACGAACACCTGCACTTAATAACTAGTCTAAAACCAATACTCTAAGCACACAAGATAAACCTTTGCAAACAAACTCTGAGAGATCCCTCTCTGAGAGCAGGAGGACTAGATCCTGTAACTCTAAAGATTGGTTCTGATGTTGCTTTGTCTTTTGATTTTCCAAACTATCAAAACACGGGACACCAACAGAATCCACCCAAAACCTTTAGTGGATTAGGTGTCCAACATCCTCCCCTTAATCTGAAGGGGTATATACGAGTCCAAGAAGAGATCTATTATAAAAAAATACAAAAATTCATGAAAAAAAGAGGTTTAATGTGCTCTATGAGATGATGGTATAAGGTGGGATAACTCAAAGCCTCAACCAGTGATGGTTTAAGGATGAACACCAACACTTGAACACTTAGTGCAACTCCTAGAACTCTTCCAAATTTGGCTAGAAGCTGAAGTCTTCTGCTAGAGGAAGTGCTCCCTATTGTTTTGAAAATGGAGACCTTTGTGTCTCAACCTTGAATGCTTAGTGCATTTCCTGGAACAGTTTCAAATCTGGCAATAATTTTTTAGTCTTCTACTAGAGGAAGTGTCCCTAATGTTGTGAAAAGAGAGACCGTCAACCTAGAAAAGGGGTGTCTCAACGTGCAGAAAAAGGGAGTACCTCAACTTGAAAAGGGAGATATCAACTTGCGGTCATTTAAGGAAGGCAACCAACCAAATGCATATTCATGGGATTCTCTGCCTCTAGATACAACTTTGAATATGGGGATGGCTGGCTCTAGCTCTAGGCTTAGACAACAAGTGTAGGTTGTGTCTCGCACTCGCTTGACTTATCTTTGAATATTATTGATGATCATCAATCCCCCCCCCCACACCTCCCCCCCCCTATCAAATACAAGGTGAGAATATGAAGAAAAATCAACTACATGACTTTTCAATACTCAAGAAAAAATTCTATGGTATGATCAAAAATATATTCTTGGTTGTTGAAGCTTATTTCCAAGAAGCGATCCATCCAAGGTGAATATTTTTTTTTGTAGAAGGCTTGTTTGTAAATCATATGTATAAATGATGAGTGTGTTGACCACAATTCTCACATGGGTGAAGATCAAAATAGTGATATTTCACATGTCCAACTGTGTCACAATGTTGGAATTTGATAATCTGTGGTGAATGTGGAAGATGAGCAGGTTATGGAAGAGGTGGAGATTAACCATAATGTAGAAACCCAACGCTATGAAACTGGATGGGATTTGAATAATCTGGAGTGTGAAGAGAAACCTCCTTGTCATATACAAGACTAGTTTTGTTATTGTTGTTGACAAGGTATTCCAAAGGTCTAATGATGGGCTTGGGAAGTACAAAGTAAATTTTTTGATCTACATGCAAATATGCTCTTCAAATGGTAACTTGCTGGGGATCAACATCAACTTTACTAGCTCGATCACTTGTTGGTTGTTTATGAGTGTTTGTTTCAAACTCAAATGGCATATTGTTTTGAAAAAAAATAAGTTCAAAATGATGAATATGTTGTTGTAGCTCATCCTGTTGAAGTTTTGACTCAAGATGAAAAAAATCAATCTTTTCCTGTGCATTTTGCAAATATATTCTGATATCGGAAAGAGTGTCCTTGATGATTTTTACCATATGATATGTAATGGAATGTATTATAGTATTCAACGACTCTAATACATCATCCATTTTGGCAATTTTCTGAGAAAAAATAAAGACACAACATTCTAGGAATGTTATAGAAATCCCAGCTTATTGAAGATTCAAAATATAAAAAATATCAACTATAATGCAATCTCACACACAAGAATGGAGATAAAAATAGACCAAAATGATATGGCACACATATAAGTATTCAATTCAATGATGTATATTTAACTCCATTATATAACCAACACACCCTCATATGACATCAACATATAATAAGAAACAACTCAACGCATATACCTTGACCAATGTAATCAACCAATGCAATTCAGACATACCATTTAAATAAAATGACCAACACGTAGCAAGTTTTTTTGTTAATGCTTGAATGAAATTTACATACCAAGTCAACGCATATGACATACTAGGTTTTAAACAATGCACTTCATATCCCATGACATATGCATAATAATTCTCTATATGACCAACATATATATTTAAATAGAGAAACCAACATTACTCACTACAGATTAACTAACATATAACTCACACTCTCCAGCATCAAATACAACGTAGTCAACAAAATCGACACAACGTTTAACACAAGGTAACAAGCATATGAATTCATTTTTCCAACATTTTATAACCAACACAAACTTTTTGTAATCCCTTCCAACTATGCATATGTATAATGGTAGAAGAGCTCAATGAAACACTCCATTTGAAAGCACATCACTCAATGTTGCACATATACAAGCTTCAACCACTTCATATAAACTTCAACACACCATATATATTATATTCCCATCACAAATGATACAGGGTTTTCAAAATGCATAATATGTCATCAATGCATACCATTCAATTTACCATACACACTTTAAGCAACAATCAATATAGCATATCAGCCACCATTGCAATCAGTATAGCATACCAAGGAATTTAACACCATTCATCACATCATACGTTATCATATTCCATATTTCACGGTTTTCAAGTTCAATGACCATATATACACCAACCTTTAACATTTCAATGCACTATGATTGAAATTGTAACATCCCCGGGTTAAAAGTTCATGTAATAAAGTTAATAAAGGCAAAAATAAGACCAAGGTAATGGTACACATATTCCAAGTTGAATGTTGGGAAATCATCCTAGTGGGCATCAATTGTTGTTTATTGTGGCTAAGGGAAATTGGAAAAGGCATTGGGAAAGGCTTGAAAAGGAAAAAAATGCATTATTGGCATTTTATTTTTGAAAATAAAGGAAATTATGAGAAAATGGAGATGAGATATCACAAATTGCATTAGAGGAGGAAATTGAAGGAAAATAGAGGGAAAATGAAGAAATTAGAGGCATCAATAATAAAAAGGAATTAGAGCATTAGTTTTGGGCCTTTTTTTAGTTGAATTTTGGAATTGGCTTTAGAGAGGAGAAGAGCACCAAGAGGATAAAGAAAGCAAGCAAGCAAAGGAAGGACAAGAAATTAAACGAAAGAAAGGATCAAGAAAGGATGAGTTGAATCAAGCGGCTTCAGCGAGAATACTTGTAGGTAATAGGTTGCATGTATGATTTCCTACTTTTTTTTTGAGATGCATGGTACATGCATGTGTGTATTTGGTTCATTTTCTATCATCGGCATGGGTTTTTCCTAGTTTGACAGTGGTTTTAGCCTTTCCTTGAAATTTATAGATATCCATGGTGTGATGGGATTCATTCTTGGCTAACCTTTGGATTTCTGAAAGGTTTTGGATCTGGGTGAGGTAGTCTCAAAAAAATCCCAAGGGTTGGGGGTGGAGATGGTTTTCTCTGGGAAGCCATCAATAGGTGGGTGGAGATAGGAAAATTCCTTAATGGATGGTGAAGGAATTTCAAGGCATCCAATCTTGGTTTAGTTTTGTGATATGGTTTTCTCTAGGAAGCCCTCAACAGGTGGGTGGAGATAGGAAAATTCCTTAACGGATGGTGAAGGAATTTCGAGGCATCCAATCTTGGTTTGGTTTTGTGATATCGAGATCGGTTTAGGTGAGAGGACAGTAGAGTGAGGGTGGAGGTGGTTTAACCTATGAATTCCCTTGGTTTTTATGGATTGGTTTATCCCATGATATCCCACATTCGTGTTTGGAATATGGCATGGGGGTGATTTGTTGAAAGAAAGACTTGGTTCAGCCCAATCTATGGTCGGGTTGTACGTGGAAGTCTCTGATTTGGTTGGATTTTGCATATGTTAATAAGAGCTAATTTCCTCTTTTATTTTATGAGTAACTATACTTTTTAATATGTGGCTTTAATGGTTGTTCTATCATTGTTATTATTCTAGTTATATGTTGGATATAAGCATGGTTTTATGAAAAATTCAAGTTATGGCTCTTATCACGTTTGATTGGTAAATGAATGGTGCATGACCTAATAGATGTTATTGCATCTACTTTGAGAGAAAATTATACCTTCTAGATGATTCTCATATAAGTTTTATATCTCTATGTTTAGATATGCATTCATGACCGTAGATTCCATGTTCACTATGTGTTTAACATAATGATTGTTATGGTTAGACATGGTGAAGTCAAGTACTTGTCTAAGTTTTGTGTCAATGGATTTTTCCTAGTTTCATTTATCATTTCTAACAATATCATTAAGTTCTGGGTAGTGGTTGAGAGTCAGGCTCTAAAAAGGTGGCTTAGATTTCGAGGTCACTCACTCAAAACTGGGTAATCTAGAATGCAGTTGCTGGGAGGAAGAGTCATTAGAGAAACTAGAGGGTTACAATTGTTGGATTTCCTTTTCATCAGAGTGTCTGGGGATCCCGATCACTAAAAAGGAAATTTAACTCAGGGTTTTGGCACCTGGAGTGGTTGTTTTGCTCTTGGGGGTCCTGCAGCACCTAAGGGAAGCCAGTAAAGTTTCATATTGTTGATTCCACTTCCTTAACTATACTTAGGGATTTTACTCATGTCATAGTATCCCTCCACTCATGTTTACCCCGAAAAGTTGGTGAAAGTGGGTAAATGTGGGAGGTGGCATTACAAATTGGCATGAGAACATGGTTCAAACACTTGGGCCAGATGGGCTAGATGCATGTGGTTATGCATGCATTGTCATGGTTATGGTTTTAATGCATGAGGTCATGGTATTTAGTTGGTATTTTCATGCATGATGTTTCCATATTGATGTGATTTTGCATATGAAATAAGCCTCCCCTGAATGTCATTAAGGTATGAATTTGGTTATGGTATCTATTTAGTTTATCTCACATTGTATACTTGTAGGAAGAAGAGAATAAAAGATGACGATCAAATGGTGGAATACATTCCATGTGACTCTCCCTATATGGACAACAAGGAGATGAGTATTCTCTTGATATAGCATATACAATCAAGAGTTTTATGGAAGATATCATAAGTTGCAAAGAAGACAATGATAGGTTGGTTAAGGCTCACGAAACACTTACTAGGGCTCAAGAAAAGTAAGCATAGGTCAATGTAGTCATCCTTCATAGTTTTTCAGACTTACATAGACATGGACAATTGATGATTAGTCAAGAAAAATAAGAGAATACTAATGGGCCATATGGTAGAAGGTCTTAGTCAAAATATAGGTTGTATAGAGGGGATATAGTCAAAGATGGTAGATCATTTGTTACACCTGATAGGTGGAATGGTATGTATGGGTTTCATTCTAGTTCCTCGTCCATGAGACATCAATGATCATCGTCACCTCCATCATCCTTATAGGAGGAATGAGTACTTTCCTGAGGATTTCAAGAAAGTCAAGCCTCCAACATTTGATGGAGAGATGAAGAAGACAAAAGATGTAGAGTCATGGTTGCTTGTGATGAAGACATTCTTCAGATTTCATAACTATTCAGAGAACATGAAATCCAAGATAGCTACCTTCAGTATTAAAGGGAAAGTAGATATCTAGTGGGAATATGTGAAGAATTTCAAAGGCATTTGAGAAGAAGAGTTGATTTGGGATGAGTTTGAGAGAATATTCTACCCATCTGAAAGGTATTATGATGACAAAGCTAAGGAGTTTTATGAGTTGCATATGGGTTCCATTATAGAGGATGAGTATCTTAGTAGGTTCCTAGAGTTGTTGAGGTATGTCCCTTACCTCAAGAATGAGAAAGAAAATATTCAAAGGTTCATCAATGGGTTTCCAGCAACATATAGAGACAAAATTGAGTTTGATGAGCCTCGGTTGCTTGAGGAAGCCTTCAGAAAATTGAAGCATTTTTATGAGCAATCAAAACGTAAATTTGAACCTAAAGGTGATTTGAAGGGGAATGAGAAAGTTAAAGGTAAGTGGTCACCGAGGCGGGGAAGACCTCGGGATGCAAGTGAGAAAGAGAATGTGACTCCTTACAAGAAGTTTAATGCAATTGTTAAAGGACATGGGTCGTAGCATGGAGATTAGTAGAATAGAGATGATGATAGAGGACCATTGTAGTGTTGGATTTGTGGTAAATATCATCACAAGAAGGATTGTCCATTGTACCAAGGTGGCAGGACATAGATAGATCTATAGTGTTTGGGAGGCGCAGATAGTTTGGGATGTTGGTCATAGCATTCCTCATATTTATGCAGCTGTGGATAACAAGCAAGAAGATCATTAGGCATCCACAATTGAGATGGAAGGTGAGCTCTGTGATCGAGTTGTTTCTATTTTGATTGACCCTGGATCGAATTATAGTTATCTTAACCCTCACATAATGGATAAGTTTGTTTTGATAAAAGAAGTGCATGTAGAGCCTTGGTTGTTGGTGTAGTTTGCTCCAAGTACTAAGAAGAGAGTTCATCATTGGGTAATAGCTTTTTAATTTGAGTTGAATGATATGCCTATGTTAGCAAATTTAAATGTGCTTCGATTGGGATCATATAGTCTACTTTTGGGTATGGATTGGTTTTACTTACACAAGACCAAAGTATATTTTTATGAAAATGATATTGAGTGCCTAGCTGATAATTAGGAAAGAGAATCTTGCAGGGAAAGAAGAAGCCTACATTGTTGAGGATGGGTACAACTATGCAAGATAAGCGTAGCCACATGAAGGGGTGTGTAATATTTTCAGTTCATATTTCTAATGACAAGGGAAAGGATGTTGAGGATGTGGAAGTCCTCAAGAGGTACCATGTATTGCATCAATTTCAGGAAGTGTTTCCAGTGGATATTTAAAATTTGTATCCCCACAGGGAAGTAGACTTTTCTATTGAGTTGGTACCAGGAGCAGCACTGACATCAAAGGCACCTCACAAGATGAGCACTCTAGAGCTAGTGGAATTGAAGTTGCAGTTGAAGTAAATGCTTTATAAGGGATACATTAGGCCAAGTGAATCACCTTGGGGTGCACCAATGTTGTTTGTGAAGAGGAAGGATTGTACTCTCAGGTTGTGTATTGACTACAAGTAGTTGAACAAGGTGATGATCAAGAACATGTACCCTTTTCCACAAATTGATGACTTGTTTGATCAGTTTAAGGGAGCAAGAGTGTTCTTGAAGATTGATTTAAGATGAGGATATCACTAGGTATGCATCAAATAAGAGGAAATCTACAATATCACTTTCCGAACCAAGTATGGGAATTATGAGTTTGTTCTGGTTCCTTTAGATTTGACTAATGCTCCAACTACTTTCATGTGCTTGATAATTAGTGTGGTGTGCCCTTATAAGGACAAGTTTGTGACAATATTCATTGATGATATATTTATATATTCTAAGAATGAGGAAGATAATATTGAACACTTAGCAACAATATTGAGATTGCTAAGAGAGCATTAGTTGTATGCCAAACTTAGTAAATGAAACTTCTTTAAAACTGAGGTACATTACTTGGGACATGTTGTTTCTAAGGGAGGCATAGTAGTGGATCCATAAAATATTAGAGCTATCATGGAGTGGGAAGCTCCTAGGAATGTGGATTGGGTCAGATAATTCATGTGGCTAGCAGGTTTATATAGGAGGTTCATCAGGAATTTCTCACAGATTGCATATCTTATTACGTCATTACAGAGGAAAGGAAAGAAATTTGAATTGACAGAGGAATGTGCAACAAGTTTTGAGTAGTTGAAGCAATTGCTTACAAATTCTCTGGTGTTAAATATTTTAGATCTAGATAAATAGTTTGTGGTGTGTATAGATGCTTGCAAGAGGAAACTTGGTGGAGTCATGATGCAAGAGGAAAAGTGGTGTGTTATGAGTCAATAAAACATAATGAGCGCAGACATAACTATGTGACTTATGATCTCTAGTTGGCATCTATTATTCACGCCATGTGGAGGCACTATCTTCTTGGAAGGATGTTTAATTTGATGAGTGACCATAATGGACTAAGGTATCTATTTGAACAAACTAATCTAAATTCCAAGAAAGCTAGATGTTTGGCTACCCTTAGTGAGTTTGACTTTGAGATAAAATACATTAAATTTAAGGAGAACAAAGTTGCAAATGCTCTCCATAAGAGAGTGTGGGTAAACCTAAGAGAGTGTGGGTAAACCATGTTGGAGTTGTGAGCTCTTATGGGACAAATTACAGGATCAGATCTTAAAGGAAGGACAACATGATGAAAGGTATAGGGATTTTAGGCACAGGTTACAACAATGGGGTACAAGTGATCGAGATGTGGATTATCATCTCACGATAGATGGCTTGGTGATATTTAGGGAAATGATCTATGTGTCGGATAACAATGAGCTGAAGAGGCTTATCTTGAGGGAGTTTCATGTCAAGCCATATTCAGGTCACCCAAGATATCAAAAGACGTTGACAGTTGTGAATACATTCTACTATTAGTCGAATTTGAAGAAGGAAGTGGCAGAGTTTGTTTCTAGATTTCTAAACTGTAAATAGGTGAAAGCTGAGTGTAAGCACCCAGATGGTTTTTTACAACCTATTCCAATTCCAGAGTGGAAATGGTAGGTAATTTCCATAGATTTCATTATAGATTTTTTGAGGACCTCGAAGCAGCACGATTCCATCATGGTTGTGGTTGGTAGGTTGAGAAAGGTAGCTCGCTTCATTTAATTGAATAATACTTATTCAACTAGTGAGGTGGCATAGGTATTCATCAAGGAGATAGTGATACTACATGGTGTTCCGAGAATATTGTGTCAGAAAGAGATGCCAAGTTCACTTCTAGGTTTTGGAAGGATTTATTTGCAATTTTGGGTATAGAATTAGCCTTTAGTACAACTTATCATCTGTAGAAAGATGGAAATACAGAGAGGGTCAATATGATACTAGAGGATATGTTGAGGATGTATGGTGTGCATCAACAAAGGAGGTGGGAAGAGTATCTTCCACTGGTTTTGTTTGCTTACAACAATGGTTATCAGGAGTCACTAAGGATGTCTTTGTTTGAGGCACTCTATGGGAAGAGTTGTAATACTCCCATCATCTGGAGTGATCCAATGAAAATGGTACTTATAGGACCGGGAAAGTTGGAAGAGATGGAACAAGACATCCAGGTTATAAAAAAGAATCTAAAGGAAAAACAATATAGAAAAAAGAGTTATGCATATCGACAGGGCATTTAAGGAGTTTTGGGTTGGGGAGCATGTGTACTTGTGCATCAAGCCAAATAAGATATTCTTGAGGATTGGATCATGTTCCAAGTTTTCACCTCAGTATTGCAAGCCTTTCGATATCCTTGAGAGGATTGGATCAATGGCCTATAAAATTTCATTGCTTCCAATAGTTAAAGTCCATGATGTTTTCCATGTTTCATTGTTTAAAATATATGTAAAAGATGTTGATCATGTTATTGATGGTTTTTATTATAGGTGGAGATAGGAGGAGAATTCCAGCTGGAACCGCATTGCATATTGCGGTGGAAACATTTCATACTCCAGAACAGAGCAATCGAGCATGTTAAAGTGCATTGGAAGCATTTTGGGCCTGACGAGGCAACATGGGAGATGACTGATCATATGTGGGATATGTATCCTTTATTATTTGTCGGTGGAGGAAAATGATTTTTTGTTATATGAACATATTTATGTATGGTTGATATTGAAAATACCAAAATTAGCTATGTTATAAATATCCAATAAGTGGAATGGTTGTCATGTTGTCATGTTTGACATGATGGTTTTTATTTTTAGCAGGTTTTTCATTGTAAATACTGCATCGAGCTAAGTTATAAAGCTCCATGGGTAGTATGTTCTAGTTTTCAGTGGTCTTGATGGTTTTAGGTGTCATAGAACACCGAAGATGATGTTACCCTGAGGGGGAGGGGTTTGTAACGACCCTGGGTTAAAATTTCATGTAATAAAATTAATAAAGGAAAAAATTATGACCAAGGCCATGGAACCTGTATTCCAAGCTAAATGTTGGGAAAAGCATCCTAGTTGGTATGAATTGTTGTTTATTATGGCTAAGATAAATTGATAAAGGCATTGGAAAAGGATTGAAAAGGAAAAAAAGAATTATTGGCATTTTATTTATGAAAAAAAGGAAATTAAGAGAAAAGGGAGATAAAATGAAGAAATTGAAGGCATCAATAATAAAAAAACATCAAATCATAAATTTAGGGCCTTTTGTTAGCTGATTTTTAGAATTAGATTTAGAGAGGAGAAGAGCACCAAGAGGAGAAAGAAAGAAATTAAGAAAGCAAAGGAAGGACAAGGAAAGAAAAGGAAGGATACGAAAGAAAAGGAAAGCAAGGATCAAGCAAGTAAGAGATGGAACAAATGGTTCCAACAGGGATACTTGTAGGAAAAATATTGCATGTATGATTTCCTAGCTTGTTTTGGTATGCATGGTACATGCGTGTGTGTATTTGGTTCATTTGTTGTCATTGGCATGGGTTTTTCCTGGTTTGAGAGTGGTTTCAGCCTTGCCTTGTCATTATGGATAGCCATGGTGTGATGGGATTCATTCTTGGTTGAGCTTTAAATTTTTGAAAGGTTTTGGATCCGGGTGAGGTGGTCTCAAGAAAATCCCAAGGGTTGGGGGTGGAGATGGTTTTCTACGAGAATCCCTCAACAGATGGGTGGATACAGGAAAATTCCTCAAGGGATGGTGAAGGAATTCTGAGGCATGCAAGCTTGGTTTTGTTTTGTGATCTCAAGACTGGTTTAGGTGAGATCACGATAGTGTGAGGGTGGAGGTGGTTTAACCTTTGTAATCCCTTGGTTTTTTTTATGGATTGGTTTATCCCATGAGATCACACATTCATGCTTGGAATATGACACAAGTATGATTAGCTAAATGAAATATTTGGTTCACCCCAATTTATGGTCAGGCTGTACATGGAAGTCTCTGACTTGGTTTGATTTTTCATATGTTAATAATATCTAATTTCCTCATGTATTTTAATAGTAAATGTACTTGTTAAGATGTGGCTTTAATGATTGTTCTATCATTGTTATTATTCTAGTTATATACTAGTTATAAGCATGGTTTTATGACAGATTCAAGTTATGGCTGATATCATGTTTGATTGGTAAATGAATGGTTATTGAATGCATGAACTAATATATGTTATTGTAGCTAGTGTGAGAGGGAATTAGACCTTCTTAATTATTCTAATATAAGTTTCAGATATCTATGTTCAGATATGCATTCATGACTATAGATTTCATGTTCACTATGTGTTTGATGGAATGACTTTCATGGTTAGACTTGGTAAGGTCAATTCCTTGTCTAATTTTTGCGTCAATGGAGTTTTCCTAGTGTCATTTATCATTTCTGAAAGTCTCATTAAGTTTTGGACAATGGTTGAGAGTCAAGCCCTTAAAAGGTGGCTCATATTTCGGGGTCACAGGCTCAGAACTGGGTAATCTAAATTGCAGTCGTTGGGAACACTAGTACAAAATGGCTAATTAGTTACTAAAAAATGACTAAATTTTACATATAAACGACCATTTTTCATTCAGTGACCAATAGTAGCTAATTACAGTATCTTATAATGCGACCAACTTTTAGTCGTATTTATCTTAGTCGTTAATTGGTTGTCTCAAATTTATCATCTAGTAATATATTTAGTCATTAATTTCCGCAATTAATGACTAAATACACAAAAGAATATACTACTATATGATCACTTGATACAACCAATTAATGACCAAAGAAATATGACCAGAATGCTGGTCCTATAATAAGATACTGTAAATTAACTACTAATAATCATATATACGCAAATTTTAGTAATTGTTCGAAACCAATTAATGACCAAAGAAACATGACTAAATTTTGGTCTTGTTATAAGATACTATAAATTAGCTACTAATAGTTGTATATATGCAAAATTTAGTCGTCATTTGTAAAAATAAAATTATCATTTACAGTAGTCATTTATATTTTTTTGGTAGTTTCAATTCATTATATAAACGACCAATTTAGTAGTTTATAATCATTTAATTTAATTTCATTAATAATCATTATAAACGACTAATTTAGTAATTGTATATTCATTTTATTTTTTCTCATATTTAATCAATATAGACTACTAATTTAGTAGTTTTAGATTAATTTTATGTGTTCATTATTAATCAACATAAATGAATTAGTATGATTTTGTGACTAAATTAAAAAAATGGCATAGAATGTGCATGTTCATCTAATATGAAAACACAAAGTTACATATGTTAATGACAATACTAAATAATATCAAGTACAATTATAAACAATTTCAACCACATAAACTATATTATATAAAATGTCAACTATTACAATATGAATTTCCAACTTAATATTGGTTGGACTACAATTTATACATGAAATATTGTTTCGTCACTTCAAAACATTAACATTGTGTTTCCAAGGCATTGTAGGTGAATTGATCACCAACTCTAAAGACTTAACCATCAGTCTAGATCTCATGTGGGATATTGGATTTAAGGGTATCATTATACCAGTTCTCTTCTCTCTCTTTTTCTGCATATGTTGCTCCAATGTTATTGTTCTCCTCTTTCTTCAATTCCTGCTTTTTACCATCAATACTGAGTTCCTCTTCTGATAATGAAAAAATATACAATTCAAAGTATATGTCATAAAAGAATATGAACACTAGAATATAAAAAAAAAGTAGACTATAAAGGATTTATACGACATATACCTCAACATCAACAATGACAATGCCATTTTTTCTTAGAAAAGCAAGAAACTTGAACAAGTTGTCTTTAGTTGGGCGACAGTGGCCACTATGTGGCCAGATGACCTGTATAAACAAAGAAAATAAAACATCACCATAGAAAAGAACACCTTAGGAATTTAATATTTAACCTTCAGGAACATCTCAACATAAATAATTAACCAGTTTCCTAGATCCATTAGTTCTCCAAGGAATACAATAAAATAACCCCCTCGACAAATTCCTTACTACAAATAGCAATGAGTTGTTGAGATCCACTTACTTCTCCTAGAATAATTAATAAAATATCCAAGGAAAACAAATTAAAAAATGTAGGCTTATGTAAACAAATCCATTATACAATCCAACAAAGTTAAAATAATATAGTTACCCACTTGAGTGTGAAGAAGGATCCAAAACTCCAACCAAACAATGGATACAATTCAAGGAAGATTCATGTTATACCCCTAATACATGCGACAAATTGATCAATCATTATGCATGCTCAACGAGTTGACGTAATAAAAATTCAACACGATTAAAATAAAGTGTCACAGGTCCCCCTTAAAGGTCATGGGCTAAGTAATGGAAATTTCAACCCATAAATCAAAGACAACTCTATACACGTGAACAACTATCACATTATGGATGAAATTTCCAAGAAATAAAAGCAGCTCCATCGCATACTAAATGCATCCACCACTATGACAATATGTGAAAATTTGGACCCATGACATTACAATGGAGGCTCTATAATATTAAAAGGTGGATAGCCCATGTGATATATAGTGTATCCTTCATAACTCATGGGTTAGGCATGTTTACCCACAACTCCATGAAATAGTGATGTACAACCCCAATGAATATGATATTGTTTCTATGTAAACAAATGGGTCATGGATAAAGAGTGGGGACAACCATATATATGGGAAGCTGAAATCAAGGGTAGGACTCTACCATATAATGTGAAAGATATAGTACAAGTTGTAAAGTATGTGCCCACCATGGTATAACAAGGGATTGCCTTCACCAAAATAATAATATGTTATTTCCACATGTTCTAATACAACCCCAACAACAAATCAAGATAATAAAGGGGAACATGCCAAACACTTTCCTCAAATGTGATATGATCCTTGCCAACATATGATGCCCATAGGAAATATATCAATAAGTTTTAGGGAACTTTAACAAACAAACTCAAATATCACCCCACCTAGGTATCACCAAGTGTTAAGTGATGATTAACAACATAAGAGAAGGGGAACACGTGGAGTGTACCCCCCTATCCAATCAACCAATGATTTATCATCACCACCATAGGTAGCCTTAGATAGGATATAAAACACTTAGTGAGTGGCGGAGGCCTTCAAGCTGCGAGGAATGGACTAATCATGAAAAATAACACAATGGAGATGTCTATGGATTTTTCCCTCTTTTTCAGACAAAATTTCATGGGGAAAAGGTCAAGGATAGGGACATGGTGTAGTTTCAAATGGTGTGGGGGTAAGATTCAAGGGAAGCCTCCTATTACCCCTCAAAATGCACCCGCATTTTAGGGCATTCATTCCAGTAGTGCAGTGATTAGAATGTGCATCTTGTAGGTGGAGACCAAGTTGAGATTTTTCATTGGATTTTAATGGCATAAAATATGGAATATGAACATTCTAAAATTTCTTCCCGTAGGGCTTGACATAGTGCCTTTGCTAGAGAATCCAAGGATTCACCCCGAGACTTGTTCCTATCATGATTCATAATTGTATCTATAGTTCTGAATGACTCCTAAAATTAATCCAAAATTAGTTTTCTTTAGCCAGTATATAGTAGTTGATCAACTAAAGGTGATTATTTTATGGGGATATACCACTAGTTGTGCATTGCAACATTAAACATTCCAATATATTCTTAAACCATCTTATGAGGGCAAGCATGGCATATTTTGGAATTTCCAAAGAACAAACGTTTTATGGTTAGAATTCAAGCCTCAAGGAAACATATGACGATAATGACCCTCACCATATGTCATCATACATCTTTTACAACAGAAAATAATATATAAAATTTTAAACTCTTTCTAGTCAAACTGCTTATAGGAAGGAACATTGTTGCACTAGGTGCAGATGAAAAATTAATTAAGGATATACGGAGTTGTTGGTTAGAGCTCCCTTCTTCGGTTATATGAATTTTTTTTAAAGGTTGTAATATCATACTTTAAATCTATCAATGGATCGGAATTCATTATCTCATCTTGTAGTTGAGCAAGCACCAGCTTATTTTTCAACTTCAATGGCAAACCTAAAAAGGAACCTATTTGTTGAGGCTTGTCCAGTTGCATTGTTTGGTTGTTCTTATGTGGAATGTTAGCTTCCTGGATGAAATTAATATCCACAGGGGAAATGGTTGCATCACCATTTCAATTTGAAGGTATTGTATCATATGATATATTCCATGATAATGTTTCCAATGATTTCAAGTAGGAAAAGGAGAACTTTTTCAAAATTATATAGGAATCATGGAAGACAATGGATACTTATGGTGAAAAAGATGAAGGGTTGTAAAATCTTAGTGAGAAGTTTCACACGAGCAGTGATTTTAACAACACACACAAAAACCTCAACATATAGTAACCCTATCATGATGGAATATCCATATTTAGCTAGTTTCTTCATGCTATGTTCTACCTACCCAATAAGAGAGGTTTGAAAAAGTGATTGAAATTTTTGTGTCAGACGTTGCTACAAGTATACAGGAGAAGAATATTTAATGATTTAAATGTTTATTCTTATGGAAAAAATGGGTGGAATTGGTAGGCTTGCATGGAGATGTCTATACCAATGTCTAGAATCTAGAGAGTATCATTTTCCCACAATTTACTTTCGAGTCTCGACATCGAGTCCCTTAACACCATATTTTACCATCCATGACAATGAAATAACATACTATGGAATATGGATTAAGGAAAACATTTGAATCTATTTTGTTTAGGAAATGTGAGAGAGAGGCATCTTGGACCTTGATAACAAATGTCATTTGCAAATTTTCCATCAGCGGAATATTTCCTGGTAGAATGAAAAAGTGAATTAGTAGCTAATAGTCGCCAATCTATATGTGAAAACAATTTTAGGGGAAAAAAGTAGTGGCTACCACATTTTCAGATTTTTAGGGACATCTCCATTTCACATTGAAAAGTAAAGAAGGCATGATCAAAATATAAAGACTCTATCTGAAGAATACCCTAAAAGGATCTAGACCTGATCCAAAAATAAATGTCAGAATTGGACTAGCAGACCATCTTTCGAGGGGAACCTCGATTTTTCTACCAATCTATTTAGAGTACTTGGTAGGGAATAAATATTATCAATCTCCATTTTTTATGGGAGAAAACACATGCTATAACATTAGAATATATGCTCAAAGAAAAGGTAACTAAAACTGATAAATTCCAAATTTTGGATTTTATAGCTAATCAATGTTGAACTCGTATGATCATTTTTAAACCAAACAAAAATACTCGCTTGCGATTTCCTTGTACTTTTAAAGGAAGAGAAGGATTGTTTAAAACTAGCCATTACTATCCTTTTAACAAATCTACAACACAGGTTTCTATTATGGATTGGAAAAAGTTATGTCATGGATCACTCTAAAGGCTAGAATAGTAAGATGTGTAACTAGAAGGAAATCGCTGCCAAGTTTGAGAAAGTAACGTTGTCACCCTTCACAATAATAGTGAGAAATAAAGAAAGGATTAGCAAATATGTAATCACAATAATTGTCAAATCTGTGTGCAGAAGATGAATTCACAATTCAATTTCATTGACAAAGTTAGAACTTTGTTATCATCCTTCTGGGAACATTTGGAAGTTATTGTCAATATCACACATCATTGACAAGGAAAGAATGAAATATTAGTTGTAATGAATTGGAATTTCCATTTTATAGTATAAATTTCACACAATTGGTTATTAGGGTCTACGATCAAATATCTTGCCAAGAAAGGTCAAATAATATTTAAAAATTAAAAAACCTTTTAATTCTCTGTTGACAAAGGATTACTACTTAAAGACCTTTTAATTCCCTATATGTAAAGGATTACTAGCGTAAGTCCTTGATTAATTCATATTGTCTATTTTGATTCAGGAATTAATATAACGAAATCCATTTGCTCACTAATCTAGTTTGGCATGAATTGGTTAGTGATACTCCTGCCACCTCACCTTCTTAAGACAAATCCTCAAACAAACAAACCATTTAGTTAAGAGGACCTAACTAACACAATAGAGAATAAATTAATCGCTTAAGAGGTTGTTTTCCTGTTTCATTTGAAATTTCTTCTTTACTATAGTCTACCAAAGAATGCTTCGTGGACATATTAACCCATACCTTAAGGTTCCATTAAGAACAACTTAGATTTTATAGGAAAATTGATATCTGTCTTGATAAAAAAAATTGATATAATTTCTTCTGCTTTTATACCTGTGATTTGGAATTATATGCTTGCAGTTGACACTTCTCCTGAATCTATTTTTGAACAACAAACCTTGATATCTGTCTTGGCAACAAAAAATGCTATAGTTTCTTCTTATTTTCTACCTGTGATTTGGCATTATATACCTACAGTTGATGCTTCTCCTGAATCTTATTTTGATCCAGGTGGATATCGGTGGCCACCCACCTATTCCATTTGGACCCACACCATCAATTCTTGCAGCTTTTCACATTCAACACCACTTACTATTTTTAGCAGGTTTTCGGGTCCTACACTCCCGGAGCTGTTTTGGGGCCTTAATGATCCAGGTGGATATTGGAGGCCACCCACCTATTCCATTTGAACCCCCACCATCAGTTTGTTCAGTTTTTAAGTTGTAGCACAACTTACTATTTTTAGCAGTTTTTCGGTTCCTGAACTTCCGGAGCCATTTTGAGGCCCTAAACGATGTTTTTTGGGAAAACCCGGAGCAACATGGGTCTATGGATCATTGCTGCTCACTCAAAATTTGTAGTTCTCAGATAGATATTTCTAACGAGGTATGGTTTGCATCAAACGAAGATCGTATGCCAAAGTTACGTCCCTGGGAAGTTGAAACACCAACTTACCCATACGGGGGCCCACAGTTTTGGCGCTTCATCTCCTAGAGTTAGGTTTTCGGACTTTTTAGTTTTTCCATTGTTTCTCAATAATAAATAGGCCCTCGAGCCTCATTGTAACATAGTTCAGAGGTCTATGGCCGCCACATCTCTTCTCAGAGATTCACTACCAGCACCCTAGCTATTTTATTTCCATTATGTTTGTAAGCATATTTATGTTATTTGATATTAATGAAATGAAGCATTATTTACGCTACATCTCTATGTTTATGGTTATTTCTATATTGTGTTGTGTTCCTGCATAAATCCGGATCAGTGGTATCAGAGCGGTCTGCTCTTTCTTTGTTTTTCTTTGCATGTCCCCAACGCGGTCAGGGTATAAGGAGTTAGGGCTCGATCTGGTTGAACCCTTGCAAGATCAGCCTCGCAAACCCCGATGACCTCCCATGGTAGAAGAAAATAAAGACAAGGGAGTGGGAGATCCTATCAAAGTATTGCTCGAGGAGGCCCTCGAGAAACAAAGGAATGCGATGATGGATAAATTTGCTAAGATCCTTCAACGGCTGCCCACCTACGGTGCATCTGCATCCAATAACCACTCTGGAGGAACCACTCCCTTCAAGGTACAGGTAAAATTTGATATTCCTGTATTTGAAGGCCAAATAGATGCAGATGCTGTAGATAGATGGTTGAATTTGCTGGAAGGGTATTTCTCGGTCCATGATTTCTATGACCGAGAAAATATTATTTTTGCACTCCTCAAAGCCACCCACCATGTCAAAGACTGGTGGGAAACCTACCGTGAGCAAGAGGACGAAGGGGAACCCTCTCTGTTCTCGACCACACCCACTTGGAATTTGTTACGAGATAGCATTAAGGAACAATATTACCCCGTGGGGAGCTATGAGGACAAATACATCCAATGGACCACGCTGTAGCAACAAAGGGATCAAGATGTGCACAAACTGGCGAATCCATTCCATACCCTGCGCAAAAAGTTGGGTATTAAAGATTCAGAGAGAAATTTGGTGCTCAAGTACCGCGACTGTCTACACAAGCACATTCAGAAGGAAATGGATTTCCTCGACATTACATCGCTTAGCATGGCATATCGTTATGCCGCCAAGATTGAGTAGAAATTTAAGCAGAAGAAGCGAGACTTTGGATCTATGAATCCGAAAGGTGCCCCCGAACCAAAGAAAAAGGGGCAAGGCCAAAGTGGTGCTACTTAGAACAACACCACAAATCAGAAGAAGGACACAGGGAAGTGGTGTGAATTTCATAACAGCCCCACTCACAGCACAAACGAGTGTCGGGCCAAATAGTCATTAGTGGCCGAACTAAAGGCACCTGAATCAGATGCATTTTCTGATCCTAAGTCAGAACCAGAAAAAGGCAATGACAAAGGGAAGTAGATCATTGATGCGGATCCTAGTGCCATAATTTCCACCACCAAGATCTAGAGGGAGGACCCAGAGGATCCAGAGGAGGGGGAGCGCCTCTTCCATTCGCAAATGTGGGTGAAGGGTTCTCCGCTGCAATTCCTTGTCGATAGCGGAAGCCAAAAGAACCTTGTTTTAGCAGAGGTCATGAAGCGGCTCGGCCTATCGACCATAGCACACCCACAACCATATACTATCAGGTGGCTTAACCCAGGGAGAGATATCTGCATCCTCCAACAATGCCGCCTTCCGTACAACATCAAGCCATTCACAAATGAGGTATTATGTGATGTTGCTCCTCTTGATGTAGCTGATGTATTATTAGGCCAACCATACTTATGGAGGTGACATGATGTGTATGAGTCTAGGCCTCGTGCTGTTATTATTACTTTGGGAAATAACTTGTATAGGATACTAGAGGTAGTACTGCCTCCTGTCATCTCTTTGACTACTGCAAAACAACGCAGTAAGATTGTTTCCCAAATGAGGAAATTCATTTTCCTTACAACTCGCTCACAGGGAAAGAAGAATATTGTGGCCACAACTTCGAAACATGGCTCCCCTACATGGCTACAACAGATGGACAAATTCATGGAGGAATACGAGGACATTTTCTCCTCACTCACAGAGGTTCCTCTACACTGTTAGGATAAGTACTCCATTGATCTGACCCCCAACGCACCGCCGCCTGATGTTAACATACCTCCTGCAAATACACATACAGAATCCACACATGTATTGTCTGAGGTTGATAAAGAAACTAAATTTACTAAATGCATCCAGCATGTCTGCCCATAGGTCCATGACATCTTCAACAGATCTAATACCCAGTTCAACAGAATTTGCTTCATCTCAGGGAGGATCTCAACGCAATGGAGACCATTGCTTCCTAAGGAGGGAGGAATGATCCAGGTGGATATCGGTGGCCACCCACCTATTCCATTTGGACCCACACCATCAATTCTTGCAGCTTTTCACATTCAACACCACTTACTATTTTTAGCAGGTTTTCGGGTCCTGCACTCTCGAAGCTGTTTTGGGGCCTTAATGTTCCAAGTGGATATTGGTGGCCACCCACCTATTAAATTTGAACCCCCACCATCATTTCGTTCAGTTTTTAAGTTGCATCACAACTTACTATTTTTAGCATTTTTTCGGTTCCTGAACTTCTGGAGCCGTTTTGAGGCCCTAAACGATGTTTTTTGGGAAAATCGAGAGCACCATGGATCCATGGATCGATGCTGCTCAGTAAAAATTTGTAGTCCTCAGATAGATCTTTCTAATGAGGTATGGTTCGCGTCAAACAGAGATCGTATGCCAAAGTTACGTCCCCGAGAAGTTGAAACACCAACTTACCCAAACGGGGGCCCACAGTTTTGGCGCTTCATCTCCTAGAGTTAGGTTTTTGGAATTTTCAGTTTTTCCATTGTTTCTCAATAATAAATAGGCCCTCAAGCCTCATTGTAACACAATTCAAAGGTCTATAGCCACCACATCTCTTCTCAGAGATTCGCTACCAGCACCCTAGCTATTTTATTTCCATTATGTTTGTAAGCATATTTCTGTTATTTGATATTAATGAAATGAAGCATTATTTCCACTGCATCTCTATGCTTATGGTTATTTTTGTATTCTGTTGCGTCCCTGCATAATTTTGGATCATATTTTGAATAGCTAACCCTTATTTGGAAATATGAAACTTCCTTACACGGACTTAGCTTGCACTTTTATAAGACCTTGCACGCACCTTGAAGTCATGGTTGTTTGCATTTTCTTCCTTTTCTCATGCGCCAGATTTGGAACCCTTGCATCAAAATTTCATAAATATAAGAGCATGTTGACACTTACAAAAATCTAGACACATATTTGTACATTAATATAATAATTTGTGTCAATTATATAATTTTTGGGCTATTGAAATAGTAAATAATCTACACAACCTACATGCGACTCCTCCATGGAAATAAATTACTCCTAGATAAAAGTGGAAATTATGAACTAATAAGCATGGAGTTACGTTCAAACCCTGAACTTCACCATTTAAAATCAAAATCTCATGAACTAGAAGCATTGTTAATGCTATAAAATGCAAATGAAAAATATCATCGATGGGAAAGAATGTACCAAAAAACACCTCAAGGTACCCTGGATTATAATTGTGATATGCTCTTCATTGGAAACTTCTTCCTTGAATTTTGTGACTACACCCTCATCCCCACTTAACACTTCACTATCATTAGGATGTTCTACGACAATTTCCAATTGTCATATTTCTAAAATATCATCACTCGGGTTTACCACAATAGTTTCAAAATGCAGGTCAAAATCAATTATGGTGGATTCAAACACATCTTCATGAACCCAAAGTTTTGTTTCCAAATTTTTTTTTACATCTTTCTCATCTTCACTTCCATCCTCAATATTATAACAAGAGCATGGTTTTCCAAGACATCATTTACTATTTCTCTTGTTCTACATGTAAGGTAAATTTTAGGGGATATTCTTTTTCCAATGGCTATTTCTTGAAAAAAAAATAGTGGGTCAAAACAAAAGATGAATTTACAAATTCTAGAAGACCTAATAACAATTATAATTCAGAAAAAATAAGGAAAAATTTAGAGTGTCCCCTGATACAAAATACTATTTCACAACTTTCATTCAAGACCCATATAGTGTTAAACATGAGATACTCACAATAATGAATTTTCTACAATAATAAAAAATTCACGAATCTACAATAATTCCTTTCAATTCTCCATCTCATACAAAGACACAATTGCATGGGAACAAGTTTCTCGCTTACGTATTTCTCTTTTCCATTGTATTCATTTGGAGATCGATATTTGGAGAAGGCCTTGGAACGTAGAATCAGGGTTTTGATAATCTTTCTGAAGTTCTCGATTACTCCTTAGAATTCATCAACTTGCATCAATTGCATTTTATGTACATAAAAAATTCAATAAGAGACCTATGTAAATCCTACCAATCTAGGTAGACAAGCTTGCTAAACATAGAAATGCAAACAAAAGGCATGTTAAACCTCCATGATGGGTGTCATGATTCATCACCCAAATTTCTCTTGAAGGTACCATTAAACCTAAATACCCAGTTCTTGTACCAAATTTTGGAAGTCATAAACATGCATTTCACTTAGCTTTGACATAAAAAAATTAGGTGTGGAATAAATTTTATTTTAAGAGCTAAATTATGTCTACAAACACTTACAATGCTCTCTGAGTTTGTTGCATCCTTATTATTTAATCACATGCTTTATTTTTCAAGAATAATAACAAAAAAATCACCAACCATGGCCTAATAAAAACATATCATTAAATCCATACTTCCATATAGATTTCCGAACCAAAACTTAATGGTTCTAACGAAAATGAATTTACAGGGCCCTGAGGCCTAACACTCTAGAATGAAACTTACTTTGTTCCACCATTCACTACATCACAAAGATCCATAGACCTATAATATTGAGCCCCCCCTCAAAAAAACTAACTCTCAAAAGAAAACTAGAAGAAGATATAAAAAAAATAAAAGGCCAAGGACACTGAGTCTTTCCAAGATAGAAGAGAGACTGACATATAAACCTCTTCTAAATATAGTAATATCAACTCTAATCTTGCAACAAAGGAGTAATTTTCCCCTCTTAAACAATCAAACCACTTCACTACCTTGTAACGTAAATGTTCTTGGACCACCAAAATGCCTTTACCGCCTAACAATCACTAAAATAACTACTTTGGAAGAATTAAAATACTAAAAACTTCTAGCATATCTCATAATATCAAGCTTAGATAAGCATATCTGAACATTTACTAACACACACCAAAGCTTCTGCTAATTCATTCTAGAAACCCACTGAAAAAACATATTAGCAAAAAAGTGAATGTTCATAAGCAAACACACCTTTGAGGAATAGTAGGATAACATATCCACTAAAACAAAAACCAATAGACACCTCCTATATAGATCTTTGAGAAAATACTCTAGCTGATGAAGGAATATCTAGGGTTATTTTTGCATATTTTCACCATACACTATCCATCCATATAGAAGAAGTTACTCAAGAAACAACTAGACCCATCCTCAGTAATTCCTAAACAAATTTCAAGCTCAGACCCATTGGACCATCCATATGTGAATGAAAGAAACATATTTCAATTACAACTTGTTATTTCCCAGTAAAATTTGAATCTCAACGATCTGAAAAACGTGCATTCTAGAAGCAAACCAAAAAATCCCTAGAAACCTTAACCCTTTCATTTGGACAATTTATATTGATGTCTAAAGTGTAGTAAATTCTAGTGATAAGGGTAACAAGGATTTGGTTATGCTCTTGATTTGTGCTTCCTATGTTACACTAGGAAATAATGGCAAAGTAAATGAATGGTAAACAGATGCATGCTTCCTATGTTACACCGGGAATGAATGGAAAAGCGATCATAAGCAGACTGGGTATCATCCTTAATACTGAAACAATTCTATAGTATAAATTTCCCACAATCAGTTATTAAGGTCTACCATCAAATATCTTGTCAATAAAGTCAAATAATATTTAAAAATTAAAACATCTTTTAATTCTCTGTAGATAAAAAAATACTACTTTAAGACCTTTTAATTCCCTGTATGCAAATGATTACTAGCGTAAGTCCCTGATTGATTCACATTTGTCTATTTTGATTCAGGAATTAACATAAAAAAATCCATTTGCTCACCAATATAGTTTGGCATAAAAATATGACTACATTTTTTAGTCACTCTATTCAATACAATTTAAGAAGCTATAGAGATTTTTAGAGAGTATGTTCAATACAATTTAAGAAACAAAAAAGGAATGTAAGGTGATTGGTGTTAGTTAGTGTTGCCATTGATGTACAAGGTGTTGATCTTGTGGAACCTCAGAACATTTTATAGGTGACAGAGGTTCATGGGACAAACATTAAATTTGTTCTTACTACCCCAATAAAATCACCAAGGGGGAAATGAAGAACTTAGGAAACTAGTCCCAGGTTTTGAATTTTATGGTGGAGCAAAAGATCATGTCAAATTTTGTATTGTTGCATTATATCAAAGTGATGAATTATCTTTGGGAAACAAAGTGACTATCAAGGCCTTGCACACACCATGTTCATTTCTGGTTGTGGAATGAAAAAAATTAAGGCTCAGTAGAGGAAAAATATTGGCCTCCTATACCTGGTCAACTTAGGTTTTCTGTGGACATGAGTATATGGTGAAGAATGTTCAGTGTGCAAGGATTGTTGAACCAAAAAAATGAAAGGATCAAGAAAAAACTTAACTGAGTTGAGAGACATTGGAAGGTGAACAAGACCACTTCCATCAACCATTCAAAAACATAGATTTCTTCCTCCACTTATCCATATCCAAGCCTCAGGAAGATTTCCTAGTTTAACATTAATAAGTGTTGGGGCCTAATATGTAATAATATTCTGGGTACAAATGAAAGTTTTTGAAGTCACTCCAGACATCTTGGTACATAGAAATGATGATATTGATTAGGTTTGGGCTAAAGACGAGTCATATTTTTTTGTTTTCATCGAGAATCAATCTGACTGCCTTAATATCAAGAGGAATTATGATGAAAAATAAAATAAGACTAGGCTAAAGCGACGAGCGAGATTTTGACAGGGAGTATCCCGATTTTTTAATTTCAATTTGAAATGAATAGAAAACGAACTCGGTTCCATGGTATTGGAGTCTAACAAACTCACTGGTTCTATTAGGAAACAATATATAAGCATGGTCAATATGTTGGTATCGGGCCAAAATGAAAATGGTGGGTTTATTGTAGTAGACTATGAAAAATAGTCCTTGATCCTATGTGGAAAAGCTTTCTCATATAATTCTTCCTTGAAGGGAGCACTAAAAGTTGCAAATGAGCCAACAATATCTACACACAATTCCCTTCCCCTGCCTACATGGCTTCTTGTACATGGAGAATCAATAGTTTTAGAATTTGCATAAGAAAAAATAGTCTAGAGTTGTCCAAATTTGCATAAAGTCTTGGTTTCAAATGGGGAAGGTGTCGCTTTAGGTCGTGATGGAATAGAAACAATTTTTAAAAGTGAATATTCTAAATCACCAAGCCTTTTTAGAATTCCATCTTCTATAATCAAGCTCGTTGTTGACAACTCAGGTGTTATTCCTTATACATATAAACTCACACATGTTCAAGATTCCTATCACTTTTTGGTTGTCTACCAAAATGGAAAATTTGTACCCGAATATGATTAAGGTCTAGTGTCTCTTGATCCAATAATAGTTTCCATGAAACTTTCCTCTTAGTAAACAAAAAATAATATTTCTTCATTTCTAGCCAAAGTCAATGCAGGGGAGACATATCTATCAAATGAGGAGATCTTGAAATTAGTGGAAGAAAATATTTCATAGAAGTTTACATCAAGTAAAGGGGAGAAGCCATCAAAAACTACAATGGATGATTTGAAGGCCAAGTACACAAATTTCATGTGAGGAAGGTTTTCTGATCTGCCATAGGAAATTTCATTCTAATAATATGATGGACAATTGCTCCTAAAGATTGTTGTTTGTATTCATTTATTTTTCTCTGATCTATGACCTCTGCAATCCTATCCAAATTTAGGATGCAAACAACCAATTGAAAGAAATGTTGAATAGGGTTTTGTTTCTCAGTTGTACTACTTATGGGGCATATTAGACCAGGATCCTGTGAAATGTGCTTGATTAATGATGCAAAACCAGTCACATACTCTGAGCTCAATGGCTGTTACAGTCCAGACTTCTCCTCCTAGCCTACTACATAACAACTACTCTGCTAATCCCTCCCAAAAATACTCTAACAGTCAAAACTGAATCCCTCTAACTACAACGGCAAGCAGTCAAACAACAACGAGCCAACCACCCCATTTACAATTCGTACTCAGGAATTCTTATAGGGGAATGAGAATAACAAGGGTAGATACAAATTAAATGTGTTCATTAAGACAGAGTGGTGGAAGAGATTGAGCCAACTCTGCTTAATAGCACCTGCATCGCTGTAAGTACTTTGTAGACTGGTTTGTAGATCTCTGTCAGGTCGATTTCAACTTCTGGTGTTTCGTGAAGTACCTCTCTGGCTGTTTGGAGCTACGCGCTAGCCTTCTAGAATAAATGACATAGATGGGAAAACTGCAAGACCCTCCATACCTCATATCTGCTGTCCAGACAGTCTTTAAGAAGCTCTGTCAGCATAATCAACCGTTTCAGGGCCCAAGGAGATATGAGGAACGCTGTAGGTAAACGTCCTTCCTGGAGGAATATGTTCTGCTGATATTAAAACACGGATATGACCCTTTTCGTGCTTAAGTCTTCAAACTGTGCCTTGATTCTTTGAATGCGGGGTTAAACATTAATTACATCAATAATAGGCATCAACCCCCTTTGAATCTCTTCTGCTGGTCCGCTGGGAAATGCTGAAATGGCCTCTCTGTGTTGTCTGCATAATACAATAGGCCCGTTACAAACCCGGGCAGTGGTGGCGGAGGAATGCTTCGGAGGCCTGGAGGGGCGGTGGCGGAACATTTGAGAGCGGTGGAAATAGTGAAGAATGGCGGAAGAAAGAGTTATAGTGTAAAGGCCCAAAGGTCTTCACTTGAGCGAATTACAAAGGAAAACAGGGAAAAACAATGAAGCGGACCCACGGATGTGGGACCCGGGGTACGAATCGCAATCGGAGATCGGAGCGAGAGGGAAATCGCAATTGGAGGGGAAACATGCGATGCGATCAATCGCATCGCAAATATTTGCGATGGATCGATCAGGGGGCGATACACAGATGTTGCGATTGCGATGATTTGCGATTAGCGCGAGCCGTTGGATTGGTGGGAGGATGGATGGTCAGGATCGGATCGGGAGGTAATCGCAATCGCAATCGGGAGGATATGTGATGCGATCAATCGGCGGGGAATGCGATCAGAGGGGGGTTGCGATCAATCGCAGATCAGAGCGGTCGGGTCATCGGAGCAGAGGCACGACCAAATACAATCGCAGTGTATTGCAATGCGATTAATCACGTCACAAACACTTGCGATGCTATTAATTGAGTCGCAAACACTTGCGATTGGAACTTTAAACAAATGCCGCGGTTGAAAAGTTTGCGATTGCTATTAAAGAGCGGCGAGGGTTAATATATAATAAAATTTATAATAAAGTTTATGGGTATGAAAGGGGAAGTGGTTTGGGTTTAGCGGGAAAGGGGCTAGGCCCTAATATAATGTGGCGAAGTGGGTTTTTGCCCATTTTAACGCATTTTGGGACTAAAGAAGGGTAACAGTAGAGGGATAAAGGGGAATTTGAGAGGATTTTAAGGGTAAGAAGGGAAATAGAAGGGAAGACAAAGAGGATGAAAAAAAGGCTCAGGGGTAATGAAATAAGAGGGAAAAGGAGGCCTTTAGGCATTTCTTCACAAACATAGAGGCTTTATAATGGAAATCAGCAGAGGGGATTTTATCAAAGGACAAAGGCACAAGGAGGCTTCAAGGATGATGTGTTTTAAGGGGAAATGCATTCGTTTAAGGCTCAGAAACATTTTAGCCCCCTGTTTGCTTGTCAAAAATTTATAGGGGGCTAACAGGACACGTGCCACCCTAGACAAAAAGAGTACGACAATCTCCAATGCTTCCATCGGTCTTGTTATGGTCTCTATTCACATTTCCCACCTCATTGGCCAGATGAGAGGTACTTCCCATGAGTCTAAAACTCCATGGGTAGGATGCATACGGGGCACAGATCAAAGAGAGGTAAACCATCTCAATATCATCACGGTGGGGCGGAAGCACACCAACTAGGTTTGGCAAGCCTAGCCTAGTGGTTGCTTATAGCACCAAAGCTATCCCCAAAAACCCCCTTGGAGCTCCTAGAGCTCATCATCCAACAGGACCCTCCAAATAGGGTCATTCCATGATTCCAATATTCTCATGGAAGGTTAGCAACATGACCTTCCCCAAGGGCATTGTGAGAATGTCCACGACCTGCTCATCAGTTCCTATATGATCAAGCCTTACGACGCCTCGCTGTACCATATCTCGGATAAAGTGGTACCAGGCATCAACATGCTTGGATCAATCGTGGAACCCAGGATTCTATGAAAAATGAATCCCCCTCTGGTTATCACAAAGGATAACGGTGACATCTAGCACATGCTCGAACAACTCACTGAAGAGCTTTCACAACCAAGTGACTTCACAACGGGCCATACATGCTGCAATGTATTCGACCTCAGCAATGCTCAAGGCTACCGACTTCTGTTTCCTGCCTGAAGCAGATCTACTTATGAAGTAGCATCCAGATGTTCTCTTACAATCCACCACACTACCAGCCCAATCGGCATCAGTATATCCAAGGTTTTCACTAAGAACATCAAAGCCCCTACGAGTTGACGATACTCAATAGGATTTGCTAACACGGGCCCAGTAGTGCTGCCACTCAACTTCTTAAAGTTGAGCTTCATCAGTGTTGACATGGACTTACAGTCCACCATATCAAATATTTCTAGAAGCTTCACAATGTATTTTCCTTGAGAAAGGAAAAGTCTCGCCAGGTCTCTGCCAGACCTCCAGGCCTAGGAAATAGTGCATCAGTCCTAGGTCCTTCATTTCGAACTCACCAGCGAGTGCCCTCTTGCACTGATGAATGAGAGGGTCAGCACTTGATAGGAAGAGGTCGTCCACTTACAGCACTGAAATGAGAGGCTTCTCTCTATCAACCTTGAAGTAGAGGTTCGGATCAACATTACTACGAGTGAAGCCTGACTTCATCAGGTAGCTATCTATCCTCTCATACCAAGCTCTAGGTGTGTGCGTTAGCCCATAGAGGGATTTCTTCATCCTACAGACATCAGTGTCTAATCCTGGACTTTGAACCCCAGAGGTTGCTCTACATACACCTCTTCCTTTATCGCACCATGCCAAAAGGAAGTCTTTGCATCCATCTGATGAAGATTTCGTCCTTGCGTAGCAGCAAAGGTAATAATAGATTATAGGTACAATAATAATCACTGCCTTCCTAGAGAAGTCTCAGGCAACACATTTTCCCATCAGATCCATGCTTGATCTTATATCGAGGTAACAATAGCTATGTTTTGTGATCTAGGGACCATATCCCAGACATCACCCTCGCATCCTTGCAGACTTGATGCTATATAGTTTCTTCAAAATATCTAGGCTCATATTTTACTCATTGCATCTAGATACCCCTGGTATTTATATGGCTTCTTGTTTTTCTACCAGAATTTCCCCCCTGAAGCCATATACCCTTGAGCCATGAGAGTCTTCTTTCTTTCAGCAATGATATTAGCTCAGGAGCATATATAGTTGTATTCTCCCTCTTAATGCCAACTTCTCTTCTGAGAGAAGACATCTATTTCAAATGAGGGCATCCCAGACACCAACTTGGAAAGGAGTCTTATTCTTCCATAGTCAAAGCCATTCAAGAATCATGCATCTTGACACGTATCATATGCTGTTAAATCATGGATTTCAGTGTTGTTGTGATATTATCATATACATCATTTGATCAAAAATTCACAGGCTTTGCTAACCAGGTGCAAGAGTCCAACAACGTGACGGAAAGCTGCAAACAACTTCTCAGATCACACTTCCAAGATTATCATTACGCTCCAATGTAAGACTGATACTGTCACAAGCTTACAACTATTATGAATATTGTAAACATGGGTGTCTGTCTATGTCACTGTCATGATGACAGTGACATAGAATGATAGATTTAGCTCCTCAAATTTGTGGCTACAGAACCATCATCACTGTCATATCGTTGATTACGATGTTACCATAATTTTATCGCACCCATCACTATCTTCTTCATCATTGTCATACTACCATATAGTATTGAAGATTTCAAACTTCATAGTCATACATATTCTGCCACATGTCACTGTTAAACAGAGAGAACTCAAAATATATCATGATTCCTCCTCTCATGATCTTGCACTGCTTCTTATTTTTCAGATTTTCCCATTTGTCATTCTTTTGATCATTTTTAGAAGACTGGTCCTAAGGTTACCAAAATTGGCCTAACTCTAAGACAAATCAAATTTTCCTTGTCAATCTCCCTAGGGCTTACAGATTTTCCCATCTAGTCAACAATCTTATCGCTTCATAACATTGCACCAAGGTCTTCCACAGTGAACCCTCTAAAAATTCCTTCCAATTCCAAAAAAATCTATTTCTTAGGGCTTCCAGATCTGCCCAACTACAGTTGATGGTTGACTGATCTAGAGCTTCAAATATTCAGATCTCAGTTCAACAAGTTTGTCTCCTAAATTTCACAGATCTAGGAATCAATCATACAAATGTTCCAAACACTGAATTTACTACAAGTCTGGTTTTGTGCATGCCACAAGTCTGGTTAGGGCATATTTCAGAACCCTCAACAATTGCTCCAAACACTATGATATCTTCTCCAACTTGGCTACTTCATTTACTGTCCAAACTAGGCATCAAATTATGGAGATAGGGCTTGAGGTTGCTCCTCGACACACCCTACAGCCAACTTGTACCCACAGTAATATAATCTACCCCAATACATATGAAGAAGAAACTGTTCAGTACACAACCTTCAAGAGATCTCTATGGTTTAGCTACGAGAGAAATTGTAGACCTTTAGGTTCATCCAACATCTCTCCTAACCAGTGATGTAGCTCCCTTACCTCTGCAGCCCAAACAATATGAAAAAAACACAAATCTCATGCACAAAAAATCACATCAAACTCATATGTTTGCTGCGGGCCAATTAATTTATTCGAATAAGAATACATCAGGCTTGCTCGACCAAACACGCACAGTGACTCACTTCTCTTTCCTTCTACAAAATACGTCCAATATGATCACTACGTCCAAGCCCCTGATTGCTCCTCCAGGATTAAGTGCAACTGTGTATATTGCTTAATGATCGCCCAATTGGCTCTGCCGACCCACGTATGATGCCTCCCGCATAATTTATCGAATGGTCATAATCGACATGAGCTCGACTACCAATTCATGTTTACGTGAACCAGCAACTCAGCGGACCTACGCTCATGTAAGTGACTCTATCCTATGCTACAACATTGCCCAAAAAAATTTAAATTGTGTTTCAATTTCATAGTAAATCGTTCATGAGCGAACACATTGGTATGTGCTTTGAAGATCCGACCCTTGTTGAACCACAAGTAATGCTGCTATAGTTTCGGGAGGAGGCCCAACTCTGACAGAACCCAACTGTTCTTGTGCGATGAGCTGCGGATGGGGGCGGTAACCTCTGTAATTGTCCTTCACGTCAAATTCCTTCGACGTTCAGAGGATTTTTGCTTTTCTCCTATCCACGCTATCCACACCGAGCATGACTTGGAGCATGAAATTAGAGTGTGGTCTCTTTCAATCAAACTTCTCAACAGGTGATGATTTTACACAATCAATTTTTCTCCTTCAGAGTGGATCTTTGTTATCCTTTAATGTCACTGGGCGTTGGGAGGAACAATCATTTGGTTTTCTTGGTGATGAACAAGAGATCTGGTGGTTACATAATACATGCCATGGGAGCTAAAGCCAGCTCAACAATTCCTTCGACTATTAAAAAATACTTTAGCTCTTGAAAAAAATTGACGCCACACTTCAATAATTCACGCACAGGCTTGAGGCACCGAACCCACAGATGTCACGGCTTGAGAACCCTGTGCATCCATGAATCCATACATGCGAGGATCCTTATGCGCATCATGAATATGGCCAACATCCCGATTTCCATTAACAGTGAGTGGTGGCATGCACAATTTGGAAACCAACGCAGTATTTATCAAATATGTACCAGAAAAGGAGATATTTAAAATTTGATCAAAAAACATTAACGCTGCTATTTCCGCCTTCTAGAGGGGCTTAGACCTTCTATCATCTGCGGGTAAACAGACATATTTATAGTCTCCATGCTGTCACCTACAACGTTTAGAAATGTATACACTACTACTTATTGTGGTGGTATGGCTTGCGGCCTACCACACAGCCTTGCTGTAGCTTACGACACCTTTAGTTTTTAATTTTGAAACCAGTCCTTATCTCGCTGCCCTAGGTTCTCAACAAGTTGGACGTTGTCTTCTCCTAGCTCCAATACCATGTTAATTTGAGAACATGTTCTATGCCATTTCAAATTAGGGAAAAATTTATTGAAGCAGATAGAACATAGCAATAGATCAATGGAAGACAAGCCAAAACAAAGATAATGAATGGTGGCGTTACGACGATCAGCAGGATGCTTCTACCAGCAAAGTCTCCAATAGGTCATTCAGCCAAGCGTGTCACACATAACCCCAACACAACCCAAACAAAGAATACTCCACAGAAGAACGCAACTCCATCTGTTATAGCATCTTTTTTCACCCTCATGTGAATAATGATTGTCTCTTTGGCCTTGGGAACCCTTTCCCCCCAGACTTGAACAAATTCATAAAAAACAGTGTCTAAAATCCCATACGCGATTATGCCTAGAATTTCCCACGTATATACGCGAGTCCGTTCATACTTTTCCACGTATGCCATTTAAATCATTAAAAAATATATAAAATTCCTTATTTTCGAGGCAGGGTGATGGTTATTCCTGTAATTCAACCACCCCAGCCTGTGGCCCAACTGTTTCCAATTTCTGAAACTACTTTGAGGGAGTATAAAAGCCCCTCATGTGTATGGCCTAAGGGAGAGAGAAAATTATAGATGTTATACTCTGTTGAAGCCCTATTTCACGTCTGATATTCTCGTGGCTCCTGCACTTCCCAGATATATTTAGGAAACCCTCGTTTCCTTGAGATGATCATCATCCTATATGACATCTTGTGTGCACACATCTTGGAAGAATCCTAGTGAGGTGAGCACTAGACGGATCCAGAGGACGGTCTTCTTGAAGGCCATGGAAGGATTCAGGTGATCTCTCCACTTTTCTATTATTGTACATGCCATTTATAATAAGAAGAACCATCTTATTCTCGAAATTCAGGTGTTTACATCTCTTTATATATGTGTAAAGATCATTAATTGAACATTCAATATTTTTATATGATATTTTGCATGAGTTACACTGACATCCAGGAAAAATATATGTTGTACAACTAGTGTTTCGTGTTTGTTCTTTCTTGATTTCCAGATTACGAAGCACGAGGAGTTGCTGGGCATTTGCACCCCGCAGGATCTACATCAAACGTAGGACTTTCGGGTAAGTTCCGCAACTGATTAAATCTAGTTTTCAGCATAAAATATAGGTTAAGTGAGTCCTTCTTGAATGGTATGCCCTCGATCTGTGAAGGTTACCGACCCAAAAACCTTTAGGGAGTTATTTCCCCAAAAACAAATGGCGACTCTGCTGGGGATCACATTCTTGTGATTTCCCTTTTGGGTTGTTTCATCTGTCTTGAAGGTTCCCAACGATTTCAATCACTTTTTCCAATTCAGTAAATCTTTTTCCAAATAGACTAAAGACCTGGTCTCTTGATCAGGCTTAACCTTTTTTATTTTTCCTTATTTACTTTTCCATATGCACTTTTGCTTTTGCGCAGTCGCGTATACACACTGATTTTTGTAAAGGAACCTGTGTATACACAAGTTTCCTTTACCACAGTTGTGTATGCATGCTTGTTGCAAAGCTGCTAAAGCGCGTATGCCTGAGTGAAATTTGAATTTTTTGGTTTTAAGCTTTTTTGATCTTGTCTGCCTGTGGTGACTTGTTCCTGTGATATCCTTGAAGTCTTTGGACTGTGTTTAAGGTGGTTTCATGCTTTTTTCTCTCTTAATTTTCTGAAGACTGGCTCATTTGGTGAAATCTTTGTTTGTTGTGCTTGCAATTCTGGCCTGAACACCAAGATCTTTTTTTTGAAGATTATTGGCTATCCTGAGTATTCAGGACAGAGAGCTTTTGCTCATTTTCTTTTTCCTAACTTTATGAGTTTTTTTTCATTTTGATTTTTGCCTGTTTTTGCGCTTGGTTTTCTTGATTTCATTGACTAGGTCTTGTTGCAATTTTTGAAGATTCTCTTTTTGATTCTTTGGAGTTTCAGTTTGCCGCAAGTTTATGCTATTGTACTGAGTTGTTTTGTTGGATTTCTTGTCTTCCACTTGCTCATAGAAGTCCTGCTACGAGAGTAGCATAGTTGGATTAGGGCATTTTGTTGAAGTTTTGCTTGAAATTTGAAGTTTTCTTGACTCAGTAACTGGATAGTTTCTTGGTCTCTTTGAAGTCTCTTTTCTTCATAAAACTCAAAAGCCAAAAAACAAATTTTTGTTTCCCATTGCTTTTTTTTTGGTTAATGGTTTCTTTTCATCTTTGAAGCTTTGTTGAAGTCTTTATTCTTCAGTTCTTGACTTGATTAGGAAGGGAGTCTTCTTTTGATTTCATTCTGTTATGTCAAGTATATTTTTGGCATCTTTATACATTGAGTTTTTGATTTGGAACTAGATTTGTTGACTACCAAAAAGTGATTGAACCTTGGTATCATTAGAGATTTCTCTTTTCTTTCTTAGATCTAGAATCTTGGGATTTGCATGCCATTAGTAATTTGCATTAGGTGCACATAAGCATTTTTCGTCTTTTTTGCAACTTTTTGAGGCGTGTGAAGTCTAGTTATCTGAAAAGAAAAGTAAAAAAAAATAGTCTCGTAGAACCTGTGTAGAAATCACTCTTCATAGAAAGGCAATCAGTGCATTTGCATATAGTTTTGTTTTCATTGGTTTCTTGTTGCATCATACAAACATCATCAGTTTGATTTCCATATGCCCTTCACATAAAATAACAACCAATTAAAATAAGCGATATAATTTAAAAACAACTAGCAATTTTTTTATTAAGTGTCATACATCAACTAGCTAAGTTGTAGGGCCTTGGATTAGGTGAGTGGAGAGTTAACTCTCCAAGGCCGCTCAAATTTTGAAACATAGAAGTTTATTAATGAGTGAAATCCAACACCGTTAGGTGGACCGAGAAAGCTCTCCTCCAGAGAGTCAAGCGCGAGGGAAAGTGCAGGCAGAGAAGAGAGATACCCCCTCTATAATTTTCTAAATCTTGACCTAAGACCATTCCACCCGGCTGCTGATATGGATTGGTGTCCTTAGTTTCCCATCCTAGGTATCACATAGGTGATTTCGGGGGGGAATACCCGTGGTACCTGAGGCAAATGTTGTATCACTTCTAGCAGTGGTTCTGGAGGGTGCCCTTGTGAAGCTCGGGTACTTGCACCGGAAAAGGCTGTTGTTAGGAGGTCAGCGTAACTGCTTTTGTTACCTTCGCTAGTAGGCCTGGGTCATAATTACCCTAGACTATTTTCGGGAGGTCCTATTTTTCACTTTCTTGTATTTTGGTGTCCGGTCCTAATCACCCGAAGCGGAAATACCTGGAAGCCGCTTGCTTAGTTGTATCTTAGGGACTTTGTAGTGAGTGCTCTTTGCTCCTAGCTTGCTTAGCTTTATACTTTTTTGAGTCTAATAAATATTTTAAAGAGGTTGACCGATCGCTTCATCGATCGAGACAGCTTCGTGGGTTGTCTCCCACGAGTGCTGGGCCTTCTTCAAGAAGGCATAGGAGTACTTGATAAGGTGACTATCACCTGGTGTTATTAGATGCAGCGGAGAGAGATCCTCCATTAGGGCTTGAAGTTTCTATAGCTGGTTCTGGTGTCGGTATCAGTACCGAGAGGAGTACTCCACTCACCTCGAGAGTTTTATTTCCAGAGGATGAAGTAGAAGTAGAGGAAGTACCTCAACCTCCTGAATCACTTCCACCTCCTCTTTCTCCTAATTCTCTGTTTATCATCGAGTACGTCAAACCTGAGTCTGAGAGACCTGAGAGTCCTTATCCATCACATTATTACCTTTCAATGGCCACGACTGGGAACGCAACTTTGGCTGTGAGTGCTACAAGTATTCAGACTCCTTCTAAAATTGAAGGAGGAGGAACTATTGCTATATCTTCGATTGCTTCTAGTACTGCTGTGTTTGGCTCTAGTTACACCCAAGCACGGGCTTCTCAATCTAGTCCCTTTTGTTTTGGAATGCCTGTTAGTGGGATTCCTCCGTTTTCATTTTCTACTGTTGTAGCTGCATCTGCACCCATCTCCTCTATGGCTAGTGGATCAGCTTCTTTTCAAGGGTTCCCCTTTAGAAGCGAGAATATTCCTTATTCAAATCCTTCCTTAGGGTCTTTTCCTTTTACTTCCTAGACTCAGAATTTTAATCCATGGTCTGGAAGTCAAAGTTCTACTACATTTACAGGTTGGAACCCTATCTTTATAGCAGTAGGGGCAGGGAATCAGTTTCTCGCTGGTCACCAAGGGAATGTTCCTTTCTCTTCATCAAGTGAGTATCATGTTTTTCTCCTTTTTCAAATGCTTGGAACCCCTATCAGGGGGTTTCTTCTTTATTCACTGCTTCAGTGGGGGAAACTGGTCTGGTTTATAGTAAATCCATGTTGGGAGGGGGTCCTTCTCTGAATGCTGGGTCACAAGGATTTTCCTATGGCCCAACCTTTAATACGAACTCTTTCTGGCTACCTGGTGCCTCATCAAATCCAGGATATTCTTTTCAGAATGTGGGGAATTCATCCTATCAGGGATGGAATTCCCAGGCTCCTCCTCGTTTATCATTTCTGGCAACGCTAAAATTGCCAGATTTTTCAAAGTTGACCAATGATCCAATCCGATATAGTTCAGGGTGGCCTTCGGTCCCCACCAAACTACCTTCAGACATTCCAAACTTTGAAGGAAAGAATGGAGAGGATCCAGCAGATCACATCACCACTTTTCATCTATGGTGTTCATCAAACTCCCTGATCAATGATTCGATTAGGTTGAGGTTATTTCAGCGCACCTTGACTGGAAATGCAGCTAAGTGGTATATTGAGTTAACTGGGGGCAATTTTTCCACTTTTGGAGATCTGGCTACTATGTTTTTTAATCATTTTCAGTTGTATGTTCTTTATGATGCCGGGACTGAACTCTTGGCTAATTTTAAGTAGGACAAAGCAACCCACATTTCTGATCATATCCTGGAATGGTGGATAAGGAAGAGGATCATTAAAGCCTATATTCCAAATGAATTCCTTCTGGAATGGTTTTTGAAATCCTTGCAGCTAGATATTTCGAAGGACGTATCCCTGTCAGGGGTATTTTTCGAGGAACAGGCTATTTTTAGGGCTCAACAATTAGAAATGATTTATTCTCAGTCTGGAGCCCTCAATAAAAATTTTCCTGATGCTCCTTACTCCAAATTGGAAATTTTCAAAGCTAAACCTGGTCCTCATGGTGATGGAATTATTGGGTTGATCGATAGCAGTGCAGCTAACCTGCTTAGCCAATTGAAGCAATTTTCCATACAATCTACTTCTTCAGGTCAGGTTGTACTTTCAGTGCCAACCTCTTCCCATGCTTTGTCAATAAATACTATCTAGACTTCAAACCCCAAAGGAAATCAACAATCAGAGGGGAAGAAGAAAGGATGAAATAATAATAATAAGAAGGGCAACGATGGGAAGGGCGATGCATATAAATCCAACGAGCATGTTGGTGAGGGACAAAAGGATAAAAAGAAAGTGAATTTTCCATGCAAGTTATGTACTGGAGATCATCTTACTCACCTTTGCCCTAAAATTCAGGATGCGCAGCGCTTGTTAGCTCAACAAGGATCTTCAAGTTCCCAGGCTGTGTTAACAAACCCTTTTCCCCAAGGGAAACAGTTAGTTGTTGGCGCAAATCAAAATACTGGGGCTTCCTCTAGAGGCACCCAAGAAGGGGAAACCCCATCAAACATATATATGATGAGTGCTCACACAGATATTGCTATGAGATCTCATGATTATGGCGCAGCTGAGTCTTCGAAAGCCAAGGGTGCTCTTGATAGTGTTGAACCGCTTCACATTATGAGGCCCACTGTTGAGCCCATATCTCGGATGCCAAAAGCATCTACAAAGCGTACGACGATTAATCCAAATGCCAAGGCTGCCTAGAACTACTTTGTTGTAGAAGATCTGGCACAGAGTCCTTGTGCTATGTCTGCTCTCAAGGTGCTCCAGTCTTTCCCAGCTTAGCGAAGTGCTCTTCTCACTGTTATTGGGGCTGTTGATCCGAATAAATATCTTATGATTACATTTGATATGTCTAATTTTAAAAAGAGACTCCCACATCATATGGATTTCCATATTAGATCGTCGTTTCTAAATTTCACTATATTTCGAATGGTCGTTGATGAGGGTGCTTCCACGTGTGTGATGTCTCTCGCATGCTGGAAGGGAATCAGATCTCCCGCAGTTGTTCCATCAACCACTCTTCTGACTGCGTTTGATGGTCATTCTCACATGCCGCATGGTATTGTCCCGACTTTGCCCATCTATGTTGGGGGAAAAACTGTAAATATAGAGGTTGAGATAGTTGATGCAAGCTTGGACTACAACCTTCTGTTGGGGTGAAACTGGATTTATGAGATGGATGCTATTGCATCCTCCTTGTTTTGTATTATTTGTTTCCCTCACGAAGGGATGATTGTCACAGTTGACCAACTGGATTTTTCTCCTGTAGACCCAAATGCATCTACTGACTCAACTATCCCTTTGGTGGATAATGTCAAACTGCCTGTTGAGAATCTTGGGGTTGGAATGTACTCTTCTCTGATGGGTACTTTTGATATTCCACCTCCTTCCGTTCATATAAATGCAATTTCATCCTCCAGGGCTCCTGTTCGATGAGAGTTCTTTAGAACTCATTATTTTTTGGACCCTTGGACCTTACCTTCCCCTACCTCCACATTAGTGGAAGGTAAAGTGGGTGGAATGGCATTTCCAATGTCTGCAGCTGATATTTCTTATAGATCTATTGTTGACTCTGCAGAATCCATTCCAGTTTCTCTTTCACCAGAGGAATTGGATGGCGATGTGGCCTCGGCTTGGACACTTGGTTCTTGTTCCGCCCAGGATTTCCTAGATACTACTCTTCCATCTGAAGAGGCTATCCTAGAAGCTATGAATGGTATAGATAGACCGTGGGATGATTTGCATCATCGGTATTACTTTCCACCAGACTTGAGCAAAGTTGAGTCAAGTTTTACAAGTCCTCAGTCTTCTGGACATGTTCACCCAGTCCTGAACCCTTTAGCACCAACACAGGTATTTTCTGAAGGGAACATGGCTGTGATTTCTCCGACTATCTCGGTGAACATCTCCAGGAATCCCAACGTTATCGAGAATGTTTTCATCGGAGCTGAATGTTCCCCTGAAGAGATTCAAATTTACACCGATATTTTTAAAGAGTTTAGGGATGTGTTCGCTTGGTCTTATGAGGAAATTCCTGGTATAGATCCATCTATTGTCCAGCATGAGATCAAGATCTACAAAAATGCTAAACCTGTGAGGCAAAAGCTTCATCCGGTCAACCCTAGGAAGGCTTCAGCTATCAAAGCTGAGGTAGAGAAGTTGCTCAAGGCAGGATTCATTTTCATTGTTTCTTTGACAGAGTGGGTTTCGAATCCAGTTTCGGTAGATAAGAAACAAGGGACAATTCGCGTTTGCATTGATTTCAGAGACCTTAATAAAGCATGTTCGAAATATAATCACCCCACACCATTCATAGATCATATTATTGATGAGTGTGCTGGTAATGAGATTTTCACCTTCATGGACGGTTTTTCTGGATATCATCAAATTACTATCCGTCTTGAAGATCAGCATAAGACTGCCTTTATTTGTCCTTGGGGTACCTTTGCTTACAAGAAAATGTCATTCGGCCTTAAAAATGCTGGAGCCACTTTTCAGCGGGCCATGTCATATGCCTTCCACGACATCAAACATATTATCGAGGCGTACTTGGATGATTTATCTGCTTGTTCTTGCAAGAGAATTGATCATCCTTCTCACCTCCGTCAAGTATTTGAAAGATGTCGTTTTTACAAAATCAGGTTGAATTCGAACAAGTGTGTTTTCGCGGTCATATCCGGTCGGTTTTTGGGGTTTATTGTGTCTACGAAAGGGATTCGGGTAGATCCCTTCAAGGTTGAGGCAATACTTCTGTTGCCTCCCCCATCGTCTATTTGTCAACTTCAAAGTTTAAAAGGAAAATCTATGATCCTAAGATGATGCTTAACTCTCGAAGAAGCTGAGGTTGTGCTGAATGATTTCCACAGTGGAGCTTATGGTGGTCATTTATCTGGGCTTGCTACAACCCAAAAAATCCTGCGTGTTGGATACTTTTGGCCTTCAATTTTCAAAGATTGTATAGAGTCGGTCAAACGGTGTCATCTGTGTCAAGTGTATACTCGAAAGATGTGCGCTCATCCAGCTCTGCTCTTCCCAGTTGTCACTTTCGGTCCTTTTAAAAAATGGGGTATTGATTATACTACTTTTAACCCGCCTTCAACTAAAGGTCACAAGTACATTATTGTAGCAGTAGACTACTTCACGAAGTGGGTTGAGGCTATGCCTACTTTTGGGAATGATGGTGAGACAACAACTCTTTTTCTCTTCAATCAAGTTATTGCTCGTTTTGGTATTCCTAAAGTGATTGTCACTGATCATGGCAGTGATTTTCAGAACAGCATGATGGCTAAATTGGCTCTAAAATTGGGTTTCTGGCAAGAGCATTCATCTCCTTATTATCCTCAAGACAATGGGCAAGTGGAAACCGTGAACAAATCCTTGAAGACCATTATTCAATGGAAAATTGATAAAGCTAGATCTAACTGGCATATCATGCTTTATCTTGCACTTTGGGCATACCGGATGTCAGTAAAAATTGCAACTGGTTTTACTCTGTTTCAACTAGCTTACGGGTTGGAATCAATATTTCCCATCGAGTGTGAGATTCCTTCTCTTAATTTAGCTGCAAAATTTCTTCCTGACACTTCTAGTCTTGAGGAACACCTCCTTCATCTGGAACATCTTGATGAGCAACGTCAAGATGCTGCCACGATGAACGAAGCAAATAAGAAACGGGTACAAGTTCAGTACGATAAAGTGGTCAAACCTAGGGTTTTCTCCAAGGGAAACCTTTTTCTGGTTTATGCCCAGGAAAAGGATGCCCTAGGGGCAGGTAAATTCAAGTCTATGTGGTATGGCCCCTTCATCGTTAAAAAGGTCCTTAAAAAAGGAGCTTATACCTTGGTTGATTTTGAGGGAAATGAGTTGGCGGAGCCCATAAATGGGCTCTATCTGAAAAGGTATTATGCCTAGGCCTCAGCCTAGCATCTTTCTTTTTGTATATATTTTTGTTCTTGTTTTTATACATGTCCGAGTTTTCGGTCTATGAGGTGATGGTGATGTTTTTTTATCTGCTTTGAGAGGTTGTGTTGGATATCATGACTCATTATGGTTTCGCCAATGGTGCTAGTAGACATACCCGGAACTTAGCTTCCACGGCTTGGGTACTTTATTATCCATCTGGTCAGCTGTTAGTTTCAAGAGGGATCTACATTGGTCCTGCTTCCAATAAAGTAGCAGAATACACTGCAGTCATTTATCTACTCTCGGAAGTAATATCTTCGGGTGTTGATTCGTTGGTAGTCTTCTTGGACTCCTAGCTAGTGGTGTCACAGTTGAACAATATATATCGTGTCCGGAATCCTTTCTTGTTTCGATTGTTTTTGAGGGTACATTTATTACAAAGATCATTTCAATTTATCACATTTATTCATATTCCTCGAGCTAACAATCAAATGGCAGATTCATTAGCTAATGAAGCAATTCACTGGCATATTAATCATTCAATACTTTAATCAAATCATCAAAATCATCATACATTTTCACACATTTGTTTCATCACATCATAAACTGCTGTATATATGTATATATCATCAGAATGTATAAAAAAATATACAAAAATTTGGACCCATATGTCCTACAAAATTTGGGCTTATGCCCGATCATGTCCAGTATCAAAAATATAATACAGTCATCCGATAAAATCTATGGTCCTTGCCCAACGTTCGTGTTCCTATAGAACACGATCGCAGTAGCCACACGGCGGAATAACCACACCCAGTATTGCGGTACCTTGACTACCTGTCTCTGGATAGCCTCTGGTAGGTCTTCTACTGCAGACATAGGCACTTGGCAAGTTAAACTCTCCAAGTTTCTCTGAACTTCATGTAGGTTCCTACCAGGGTCTTCAGCATCCACTTCGCCTCTGCGACGTTTGTGCCTTGGGTATCCTTCAGGACGAACTGGTCCCATATCTGTATCATGGTCACCATATAATTTTGTAAGTCATTTGGAATCCAATCAAAAACATGTTCGTTTTTCATTTTTCACATATATTGAAAAAAAAAAAATCAATCAAATATTGCAGTCTTACCAATAACACCCCATGCTGCGCTGGGTGGAAGGACTAGGTGTGGATCATCGCAAAAATCCATCCCAGCATAGGGATAGTCATCCACTTCAATAATCTGTTCTTCCCACCATTGGAAGAACTCGTCATCCCATGTGGTTCGAGGAACTTCACTTCCCCCTAGTCTCTTCATCAGATCAGCCCACCAGTCTATTCTCTGATCTCTAGGGCTGCTGATGGATGAGATCACTTTGGGTCGAAGCCCTAGAATCTTCTCAAAGAACAATGTCATCAAAATGGTTCCATACCCGAAATTATTTGTTTTAGCTTTCCAGATGGAGGAAAATTGTTTTTTCATGTTTGTCAATAGAGCTGTACACCAATCAAAGAGGTGAACTAAGCATTCCACAACTATACTCATCTGTGTTCTCGACGCCTGGTGCAAGGAAGCAGATCCTACCACCCTCCCAATGGTGAAAAAAAGAATTTTCATATGCAGCTCTGAAAAATCTTTGATTTCTATTTGAGTCCCTAATTTTTAAGATCCCTCTACACTATAGATGTGGACATAATCATCTAATGTAAGCCCTCCCAAAGGCTTGCCATGCAAATCTACCGGATCTCCTCTTTGGGAGAGTCCAGTAATAAAGTAAATGTTTTCCACCTCTATGTGTATGGGTATTTGGTCAATCATGAAGCAATCTTCCTCCGGTTCCCAATGATTCACCGAAATTTCAAGTAACCGGACATTACTTTTCATATTTGGCATTTTGAAGAATTTGAGTAATCCACAGTTTCGGAGGATATTGAGCGAATTTTGATCCCCTATGACTTCTTGGTCAATGGAACTGTGCTCACGTTCTCTCCAAGAAATATTCATCCTGCAAAAAATCATTTAATTTCTCATTAGGTTCATTTTTTACAAACATGGTCTGTGCATATGCGACTTCCCTTGTGGACAGTCGCGTATCATACGCGGGTTCGTCCACATGAACCCGCGTATGAGCAGAATGCTAAATCAAAACAAAACTTTTTTATGGTGAAAAATAAAAAATTTTAACCTATTAATGGATGAAATTAATAACAATGATGAATTTAAGGCTTGCCTAACTAATCCGATGAAGTTTGATGGCTGATTGCTCCTGATTTGATGAAAGAGGTTTTTTCTCCAGAGCTCTTTTCTCCAATTCAGCAAAGTAACAATGAACCAAATATGAGGTAAAATGTGTATTTATGCCCAGAAATTGATTTTTTGTTGAAAACTTTCATTATGCTTATTTTTCACATCTGTATTAAGCTGCATAACCCTATTGCTTGTAAGTGTTGGGATAGGTATATTTTCAGGTACATTTTGTTGACTTTGAGATTTTTTCCCGTCTTTGAATCCATTACCGCTGACCTATCATAGCAAGTATATAATCTTAACTGGCATATAGGTTAGGGAATCCACTTTCCGTTGCATTCTGCATTCTAGCCTCCATTCTGATCACTTGCCATAGGGTCGATCCCATCATGTCATGAGTACTTAACCCATTTCACTCACCGATTATTTAATCATGACTTGGTGGTAGAGCCTTCCTTTCCATGGGCTTCCTAGTTAGTTCCTCGCTAGCACTTGTCGCCCATGCTACACTTTATGTAGGCTCGGGAGTCCTCTTTAGTCTTGCCATGACTTATATGTTGAAGCTTCATTCTTCTTCTTCTTCATTATCATTTTTCTGGCTATTACCCTAGAGGCTCCCTGGTGTTGTTGAGTTGCATCACTGCATTGCATATTGACTACTTGTTTATCTTATCCTTTAGCCAGGTTCATTTGGACTCGATGTTTAAGCCATCTTTTGACCTTGAATTTTTGTACAAAGTTAGCCATTACAAAGCACTTAGCTATCGCGACTTGACACCCTTGTTACCCATGGATGGAATACTCCTTTGAGTATCGCTTACCGATTTCTGCCACCTTGCATTGAGCATAGGATTGTTCCTATCCCAGGAAATAGTGCATATGTTTCTTGATACTCGTTCTATCCATTGTACCATAGCATTCTTTTATTATTTTTTAGGCTTACTATATGAAAAAGACAAAAAAATAAAATATGTTAAAAAGAGCGGGAACAGGATGTTACTTCATATTTTGATGGCAGTTACAGTGTCAGTTTTTCGCCCTTGAACAAAGCACATAAAACTGTGTCTTTTCCTCATTTGGGATGGTTTTAGTTTTGGCCTAGGCGATGCCATAACCTTGTTTCATGAGTCAGTTCTCCCCCGATTGGTTATCTCTTCCAATCATATGGAGAGTTTGTTTTTGCCTCCTGCATAAAAGACTTATACAATGTCATTATTTGCTGCCATGGTCATCATGAGTTGTGCTTTTGTTCAAGAGAAGTTAACTCTGAGTCGGCCATTCTGTGGTGTCTCTTGACTTATTTTTTTAGGCCTTCCCGGTTTTGTCAGTATCTTGTACTATCACATCAGATGTTTGGTCTTCTTCTCGTGCTGGTTTGAGAAGGTCTCCATTGACTTCTTTCCAGCGGGTTTGTCTCTTATCGACTACGACATCTTGCTCTGAGAGTAAACCTAGAGCCACACCCTGGCCCTATTTACATCATTGATAGGTGACCTTGTGCTCAACATTTGATCATCATTGCAGTCTCTTTTATTTGGTGTTTTCATGTATTCGTGACAAGCCTTTCCTGCCACTTTGAGATTGTGCTTGGTACATAATTCATTCTGACCCACTATAGGTGTTCTCTGTCTCTTTTGTTGAACTTTAAAACGTAGACAGACAGAGTTTCACCGTGTCGCCCAGGCTTGTCTGTGCATGTCGGCTTGTCACTTCGGGTTGGTTCCGTCACTCTACTTCGTCTGATTCCTTCCAAATCTTGGTCTGCGGGTTACACTCGCACTGGACTGATGTGGGATGCCTCAATGCCTTCCTTACAACAAATCTTTTCCCATCGACTCCGACTCATTGCTCTGGGAATACGGTCTAGAGTCTTTTTTGTCAGTACCTTAGGGTTTGGAGTCATTAGTGGCAGACTCTTCGCTGTCGACAGTGAGGATTCATTATTGCCTCCTGATTGATATATTATTACAAGTGTTCGACTTCAACTCATTCATTCACACTTGTTAGATTGTACTAGGGCACCTTGACACTCATTATTATTATCAGTGGGTTGTCTCACGTTTGTTAACGATTTACATTATTGACCGGTAATCAAACGATTTCTCACATGGTCGACTTCATCTCATTTATTCCCATTGTGTAGAATTGTTCCATCGTGATCGGTGAAGACCTCGGGTTTGCATCAGCATGTTTCGGTTCACTTTTAACAGTTCATCCAGTTTCTGTCAGTGACGCCATTCACCCTTATATGTTGCAGTTTCAGTACAACAACATCTTATATGTTGGCTCCCGAGTTGCGTTATTGTACCATGTATTCCACCTCTTATGATTTGGTACCTGGAGATTCAGTTACTTGTGAGATCAGATATCTATTACAACATCATTGACCAGTCTTCTATATGTGATACTTGGACTTGATTTTCGACTTGTACTTTTGGGCAGTGATTAGGTGATTCATTATGTACTTTCCAGTTCAGTTATACTTGTATACATTTTGGATCTATAGCCATGTTTTTATTTTTCACTGAGTATGGGTATACCTGCCTCAGACATGAGCTGACTCTCTGACTTCTTTCATTGGTTTTTTGGCAGGCTGAAATCTGGTGAAGTCCTCTCTTGTCTTCGCAAGGTTCTTTCTATGCACATAATATATTTCGGCCATCATGTACCCCTTCTGACCTTATATATTTGGGGGCATCTGTTATAGCATATTTTTTCATTCTCATGTAAATAATGATTGTCTCTTTTGCCTTGGGCACCCTTGCCCCCCAGACTTGAACAACTTCATAAAAAACAGTGTCTAAAATCACATACGCAATTATGCCTAGACTTTTCCGCGTATATACGCGAGTCCGTTCATACTTTTCCACGTATGCAATTTAAATCATTAAAAAATATATAAAATTCCTTATTTTCAAAGCAAGGTGATGGTTATTCCCGTAATTCAACCACCCCAGCCCGTGGCCCAACAGTTTCCAACTGCTGAAACTACTTTGAGGGAGTATAAAAGCCCCTCATGTGTATGGCCTAAGGGAGAGAGAAAATTATAGATATTATACTCTGTTAGAGCCCTATTTCAAGTCTGATATTCCCGTGCCTCCTGCACTTCCCAGGTATATTCAGGAAACCCTCGTTTCCTTGAGATGATCATCATCCTATATGACATCTTGTGTGAACACATCTTGGAAGAATCCTAGGAAGGTGAGGGCTGGACAGATCTAGAGGATGGTCTGCTCGAAGGCCGTGGAAGGATTCGGGCGATCTCTCCACTTTTCTATTATTGTACATGCCATTTATAATAAGAAGAACCATCTTGTGCCCGAAATTCACGTGTTTATATCTCTTTATATATGTGTAAAGATCATTAATTGAACATTCAATATTGTTAATATGATATTTTTCATGAGTTACACTGAAATCTAGGAACGATATATGTTGTACACCTAGTGTTTCGTGTTAGTTCCTTCTTGATTTCCAGATTACGAAGCACGAGGAGTTGCTGGGGGTTTGCACCCCGTGGGATCTACATCAAACGTAGGACTTTCGGGTAAGTTCTGCAACTGATTAAATCTAGTTTTCAGCATAAAAGATAGGTTAAGTGAGTCCTTCTTGAATGGTATGCCCTCGATCAGTGAAGGTTGTCAACCCAAAAACCTTTAGGGAGTTATTTCCCGAAACACCATCGCCATCAAGAGAGAAGAAAATCCTCCACCATTGTGTACATAATGAACTCCAAGTCTCTCCAATATATAGGCATCTTTGGGGGTGTGTGACACGTCCTTTAAGACATTTAAGTCTATATTATATTCTAGGCCAACCCAGCACATAAGTGGAATAAATTCAAAGTACATGTTCTGCTCATCCGATCGAGATGATCTTTAGATCAATCTTACACCTCTCCGAAAGAGGAATCCAATTAAAATATTGGGATCGTCATATGAGTAGCACAACTCGGAGTTTGGACCTAGTTTTCCAATTTGAACAATAAAGTAGGGCTTGAGGGTCAGTTGGAGAACACAAACACGGAGAGAAACACTTGAAAAAATTCAAAATTTTGGGGCGTGGTTTGCTAAGAATTTCAGAGGGAGCTTGCAGTGCAGAGAGGGGCAGTTCGACAACGGGACTTCAGTCCAAGGTTGAGAATACAATTGCAGAGAGGTAGAGAAGCACTAGGAGAGACAACATAACACATGAGAAGGTGACACAGAGCTTCAGAGGGTGACGTAGTCACATAAGAGGCAACGTTGGGGTTTCTATGGGGCAGATTGGGCAAAAATTCAGCAGATCGATTTATGAGCAGGGAAGGCTCACAAGGAGGGTGATGTAGCTCCTTGCGGAGGTGACGCAGTCTCAGCGCAGAGCTTGTTCTAGCCATCGCTACATAACACTGGGGACAATGTAGTCACCTGTCAGGTTTCCTCATTCTGCTGTTGAATCAACCTAAATATCTGTCTCTGGATAGAGGTACTTCTGCCAAGATTTTCTCTGTTGGGTGAGCCAGATTTGGTACCCTAGATTATATTGAGAAATTTGCTTAATAATACAAACCCTCAGATCTGCTGCACTGGTTTTCCTGCATTCGATTTTCCGAGGACGTTAGTCCAAAAATAAGTGTGTCCTTTGTGTGATTGTATCATTTATTTTTTAATACTTGATCTGTATATTGGTGTAGGCTGCTTAGTATTTTCATTAATATTTTATTTAAGTATTCAAAAAATAACTTGTTAAATGGAAAATACAAGTAGGTAAGGCAAATTAGTTAATTGCAATAGGATTTTTGTTTGTAAGATTCAGAAATTTTCACATGGTATCAGAGAGATTGCAGATCAAGGAGGGCTGACGCCATCAGCGAAAGGATAGAAGAAAGTTTGCAGTGGGAAAGCAGTTGCCCTGAGAGACATCATAGTCCTATGTCAGAGAAGCAGAGGAAGGGTGATGCAGTCACCTGGGAAGGCTCACGCAGAGCCTTCTAGGGTGACATTGTAGCTGCAGAAGGCGATGCAATTCTTGTTGGGTCAGCACAGAGGCTGTTGAGTCTCAATTTTCTGGATTTTCGTGGCTGGAGGTGAAGTACAGTTTCTTTCTGGAGTTGTTGGTGGGGCGTTGATTATATTGGTGCGGAAAAATGTCTAGTGGGGTAGAAGCAAAGTAGAGGGAAGCAATTCCTCAGAAGATTTCTTGCCCAGAAGTCTAGATCCATTGCTGAGCCGCAACAAAGCAAGATCAAAGAGGATTGTTTCGACATCTGTTTGCAGAAGGATTTCCGTGAAGGAATTCAAAATTTAGAGGGAGCTTGTTCCTTAGAGCGTTTCTAGTGCCAAAGAAATCGAGTTCCGAGTTTTCTTGGGGCAACAACAAAAGAGGGAGAAAGGAACTTGTTCGACACTTAGTTGAGCAGAGATGGTCATGAATGGACTGAGTGATAAGGACAGGTTGGATGGAGCATCCAACTTTGTCATTTGGAAGGCCACTATCCTGGCAGTTTTGGATGAACATCGCATCAAGGAACATGCCTTGAACATGATTGTTGTTCTGGTTGATGTTGATCCTCTCAAGAAGTACAAGTAGGCTCAAGAAAAAGAAAAATTCATGATCATGGATGGAGTCGAGGATCATGTGATCCCACATAGTGCTGAGAAGAACATGGCAAGGGAAATGTGGGAGGCCTTGACCACTATGTACCAAGGATGTTTCGTCTAGCATAAGATGTTTCTTGAGAACCAGTTGAGATTGTTTCAGATGCAGAAGTTAGAAGAGATTGATCCCTTCCCAATCAGATTGCAAGGGATCGAAGATCACCTAGCTTCCGTAGGGGCTACACTAGATGGTGGATTTATGGTCAAGAGTGCCCTGAATGAAGTCACTGAAGACTAGGATAATTTTATCCAAGGTATTTTAGGCAGGGCCACTATTCCAAGCTGGGAAGAGATGTGGGCAGCTCTTCGACAAGAAGAGATCAGATGGTGGACCAAGGCAGGAAGCAAAAGCAAAGGGATCAAATTCAAGAAGGAGGAAGAGGAAGACGTGGCTCTCACATCTAAGGGACAACAAGGGAAATAAAGAAGGAAGAAGACTGACCTCTCGAAGGTCAGATGTTTCAGATGTGGGGAACTGGGACATTTCACCACACAGTGCCCTCTGAAGAAGAAGAGAAAGGAAGAATTTGACTCGAAGGCTACTCCAGATCAGGCTGATGAGGATGATGATGATGGATGCGCCATGAGTGCTCATGCACCTAAGAAGCGGGGCGATATGGAGATATAGATTGAAGCTATAGTGAGGGAAAGATCATTGAGGTGCCCAAAATCTTGGATCACATACGGCTACGAGAGGCCTTAATGATAGTAGCAGAATGATGGGAGTCAGTAGTGTTGAGATTTCATGTATTTAGGGTAACATCAACTATGCTCTAGCTCCCAAAATTTGTGGAGGGACTAGAGTACACTTGATCTACAAGACATAGAAAAGGATTTGGGAAATTTCATCTGGTTTAGGAGGTATTAAATTAATTAATTATTTTAATGTATTTCCTAAATTAAAACTTAGGGAACTTAAATAATTAAAGTGAATTTAATTAAACATGTGATGAAATTGTCTTAAGTCACATGGATCAAGCTTTCTTTTAATCTTAGCCATTGATTCAAGATCTGATCATGGCCATTGATTTGTCAAGGAGAGAAGTATAAAGGAAAGGCTTGGGGTCATTTGTAAAGACACACAGAGGCAGAGCATTGAAGCTAAGCTGAGATTCTAGGGTAGGGTTTGCTAAGAATACTCAGAAGTGTTTCAGCTGCATAGAGGGGAATTTAGGCAAAAGGGATGATCTGATTCGGGGGTCTAGAATACACAAGAGGTAGAGATCAGCACAAGGACAATGCAGAGGAGAAGGGAAGCTGCAACAACAAGGACAACGCAGTCCCTCCAAGGACAACATAATTTTCAGCAAGAAACCCTCAGAGGGTTACGCAGAGACCCTAAGGGGCAGCGTAGTGACTACGTCACCCCATATGGGGTAACACAGTCTCTTCTGGAGCAGCACTGAGGGTTAGAGGGGCTTCAGAGGTTGAAACAGAGGCTTTCAGGGGTAGCGCTGGGGTTTCTAGGCCCTAATCTTTGCCAAGTTTTGTAAATCCCATTTGAGGGTGTGGATCAGTCATTATTTTGGCCTTAGATTAGCTAGTGAGCTGTAGATCTAGTATATTCTCTGTTAGGTTTTCCAAATCTAAAACCCAGATTTGTGTATTCAATAAATTCTTAATAATAAAACCCTCCAACAACCAATGACCATTTTTCCCGCATTGGGTTTTTCCGGGGACTATTTGTCTAGAAATAACTATGTCACTTTGTCAATACGTGCATGAACTTGTTCTAGATCTGGATTGGTGGAGATCTATTATGTGTTTTGCTTCGATTTCAACTTAAATTTATTTAGTTAATAACTTGTTTAAGTAGGAGGAGCATAACTAGATTAACATTAATAATTTCTGCATAAAGTGTAAAGATTAAGAAATTTCCACATGGTATCAGAGCAATTGCAGATCTGGGAGGGTCACCACCAAGAGACCGAAGGTTCTAGCTGCAGAAAGCAGCAGAAACATAGATCTGAAGGGACAATGCAGTTTTCAGAGGTAGATTCATGCAGAGGGAAGAGTGACACTGTCTAACACTATGTCCTAGCAATCCCACACAATTACTGTGCAGAGGCAACTCAAAAACAACGTTGGATTGGTCTGAAGCCAGCCAGTGTGATTCAGATCTAAATCTGTCAGATCTAGAAAAGACTGCAAAAATTCAGAAGGTGCTGGTGGGGTTAATTTTTTGAAGTTTTCAGATTTTTAGCCTTAGCACAAGAGACAAAGGCAGGAGGAGATCAACTTCTTAGAGGTTTCTAGCCAAAGGAAACTTGCAGTTTGATCAGAGGATCAAAAGAAGAAGTTGAATCATATTTGATTTGGGAGATTTCCAAGGAGGGAAATCAACTTCCAGAGGGAGCAGAAGGTGTTTGTTTTCACCAAGGGTCTTAGATCCATTTCGAGACGTGTTCTGCTGGCGACCCTCCGAAGGAGAATTCAACGTCAGAACTATGGTTGTAATTTTCCTTTGATTGATTATTAATGAACGACTATTGGTTATGGTTCCACTCTTGTTGTTTATAATGATGAGTTATGTCCTTTCTGACTGACATATAGTTGCATCTACTGGATTTTACACTTGCGTTTGTTTTGTTTCTCGCAAGTGCAGGTGTCCCATCACGGAGATCATGGGGATTGTGATCTGCCAAAGCTGAGGAACGGGAGCGCCACCTCTTCTACAAGGACTGCATTGGATTCTAGGTAAGACTTCATCGCTAATTGGTTTATTTGCAATTAGGAACCTGCACTATAGCGTGATTGATTATTGCTAGACCCGGTCTGGGCTAGTAGGGATCGCCTCTGTCCGCAAAGGGGATTTACCTCCACAACAAATTGGCGACTCCATTGAGCTATAGACAGAGCCTGAAGTTGGCCAGATAGCCTTCGAAACACTTTTTCTCTGCAACTGCGAAGTAGATCAAAGCTACTTCAGTCAATCTCCGGTTTAGTTTGTAAATTGAACAATTGGAGCACTGTCTTGTCTCTTCGGTTGATTCTTGATTCTGCTTGCTTGATCAACTCTTTTGGCCTGTTTCTTTCTGTGAATTTGGGTTTTTGAAAACTCCAAACATCACTGGTCTGATCTTGGATTGCTTATTTTTTCTTTTGGCATAGTAAACTCGACTGGCGCGCTTTTCAGCTTGACAGTCATGCCCATTGGCGCAGATTGCTAGTGTATTACCCGCGCCAATTCTATTCTGGCGCTAGTTTCAGCCTTACAGTCACGCCAATCCTGTAAGGTACTAGGGTTTACTCTATTTTGAGATTTCTGAGCTTGATCTGTGTCTGTCTTGCTTTGAGCCTAGATCATATGGTTCATTTGAGTCTTGGAGATTCTGCTTGAAGTGGTGAGTCTGGTCTTGGTTGGGAGAAATTCTTTGTTTTTTCATTTTCAGGCATTGGTGCTAGTTGTCAATGAGCAAGTCGCACCAGTTGGCGCTAGTTGTCAATGACAAAGTCTTGCCAATTTCAGGGTGTGTGAAAATTGAGATTTTTTCCCTAAATCCTTCACCAGTGTGTCTTTCCCTTCCAGTCTTTTCACTGTATGAGCATAGATTACATTGCTCATTGTTTGAAATGTCTTCTTTCCATGTTTGTTTGATGTAAAAGGGAATGAATGCCTTGTTTTGATCTCTTGCTTTGGAAGTCCTCTTTGTGTTTGACTTCATATGTCTTGTCGCCTTTTGAGGGATTTCGTTACAAAGTGTTTGAAACAACGATTGCATTCTTAGTGTTTGTTTGCATCCCTTTTGCCTTCATCCTTCATTAAGGAGATTTGCGTTTATTTAGTTTTCGTCTCAAAGTGTCCTTTTTGTTAAAATGCATTAGATCACATTGCATTGAAAAGTACTTTTGAGATTTATCATTGGACTTAGATCACATTGTTTAATGATTGAAAGCTAAAAATCGCTTTGAGTGCATTCTCTTTCATTGAAAGCGTGCATTAAGTAGATTCTCATTTCATCGAAAAATGCATTGAGTGCATTCTTATCATTTGAAAAGAAAAAGGAAATTGTGCATGGATTACAATTGCATAGTTTTCGGAAAAAAAGATTTTGCATAGATTACATTGCATTATTCGCATCATTGAATATTTGAGATTAATTTTGGATAGTGAAAGTCATCTAGTTTAGAAGAATTTTGTTTCAGTGTTGTTGTTTGTTGCATCATTGTTTGAAGCTCTTCCCTTAACTAGATAGCATTCATCGAATTGAAAAGTTTTCTTTTCTCATATAACTGCATACAGGAGATTGTCATATGACATATGGTAGGGCCTTAAAACTGAAACATAATTGAAGATCAACCATAAAATTTACTCAATTTACCTAAGGAAGCATTGAAACATTAACGAAACACATTTAGTGGTCTAGGCTAGAGACGTGTTCCGGCGTCTTTAAACCTAGTAGCTGTCATTCGCCTCTTGGCTTTAGACAGCGCTAGTACGGACTTGTGCTCCCCGTACCATCGCGTATATAAAGGGAGACCCCACTAGGTTTCTATCCTTTATCCATAGGAAGCCGAGTCTTCCGCCTTATACCCATGATACACCGGACATAGCATTCGGGGAGATTGCTTGCACGTACGTTAAGTCCTTGGATGATTTCTCTTTCATTTTGAAACCAAGGTGTATATTGCAGTTCACGGTTATTTGGTACACCCTTTGCCTAGAATTCCTGAGTAGTCATTTCAATTTTTTCTGACTCTTTAAATTTGAAAAGGTCATCAAGTGCTTTTCCTTTCACGCTTGTTTCCAATCTGAAAGTGATAGAGTCACCTTTTTCCTATTTCTCGACTCTTAAAAGATGAAACGGTAGAGTTTTGTTTCAATGTTTTAAAAAATTAACTGCCCACGAAATATTCCTGGTTAAAGTTAGTCTCCTTAGGGTGTTGTTTTGAAGATCGTTTCTGATGGCAACTTTTCCAGAGTTCGTCAACCAAGGAATCCCCTTCGATGGGAATCCTGGTCATTTTCCTCCTTTTGGAAATGTTGGTGCTCCTTATATGGCAACCTTGTCCCTTCCTGGGTTAACTGTTGGGTTGCCTGTTTGGTTGTTCTCGACCTCTATGGTCCCGAATGTCCCGACTACTGTTCAATCAGTTCCTCTGCTTGAACAACATCATGTTTATTCTAAGGTGGACCTCTCCCCTTCTTCGCCTGTTTCTGCATCCTACTCTTCTACTTTTCCTAGTGAAAGTCTGGATTTGAGTAACCAGGTGGCTAAGAAGAAGAAGAAGAAGACAAAGAAGAAGAAGTCTGATAAAGGAGAGGCTACCTCTGCAGCTATTGCGCCTAAGAAGCCTTCCGTCGATAAACCTCCCAACCCTCCACGGAAAGTCAAATTCCCTTGCATGTTGTGCACGGGAGACCATCTTGTTCGAGATTTCCCTGGCATTACCAACGTGCTCGAAGCATGGTCCAACGGTCGTCCGCCGTTGCCTTTGGCTTCCGGGAGTCAGGTTTGGGGCATGCCTTCAGCCAGTGCTGGTAAGGCTCCTAAGAAGCAGGGTAAGATTACCAATCCCTGTAAGTTGTGTGAAGGGCACCATGCCATTCACCTTTGTCCTTATATGGATGAAGCCAAGAGAGTTTTGGACAACTCGACTGTTTCTGCACCATGCCTTCTAACTAGTTACAAGCAGTTGTCTTTGAGTCCTCCGCCAGCTGATCCTACGATTGGTCAAGAGTCCTCCTTGGTCGATCCTGCTCCCTCAGAAATTAAAATTCAGGAATCCGTCCCTGACCAACCATTGGTCGTGGGATCGGTTGAGCTGGCCCCTTCTACGGTGCACCAGGTCTTTTCTGTCGAGAGTGGATCTCATCCCCCTCAGGTTCTTCTTGTTTCTTCGGATTCTTCGGACTTGGAGAAATATTCTCCCTGTCCCTATATCTCAAGAATTTTCTCCTCTGCCTCCCGTGATGGAAGTCCCGGAGGATACTCCTCCCACCTTCAAGATGGAGGTCATAGAGGATGCTCCTTCTTCTTCCGTAACCCCAGGGGAAGACCATCTCGGTTCGATGGTAGCCCCTCCAAGTAGTTTGGTCGCTTCCTTTGATTGGAATCGATTTGCAGGATACCGCCTTCCGTCTTATGTGCCTTTTGAGATCACAATACAGGCTTTTGGTCTGGTCGTACCCAGCACCATTATAGACGAAGGTGCGTCTGTTAATGTTCTATCCTCAACTACCTGGCAAGCTTTCGGTTCACCGCCGCTTGCGCCCGTTACGAAGAATCTGTTGGCATTTAACAGAAGAACGAGTCAACCATTAGGGATCCTTCCAAGGTTACCTGTTACTTTGGGAGGTAAGACCGTCCATATGGACGTGATGGTTGTTCTAGGACCCTTGGATTTCAATCTGATTTTGGGGCGCGATTACACCTATGCCATGGGAGCGCTTGTGTCCTCCCTTTTTCGTGTGGTCTTTTTTCCACATGAAGGACAGATTGTGACCATTGATCAACTTTCGTTCTTTGGTCCCGATGTGGCAACTGGCCTGCCATCATCCCTTCCTGGTTTTTATCCACCCATTGTATCTGCCCTAGCACAGGTCAACTATGTGGCTACCTACCCTGTGCCTGTGCTCAGTGATGATGCCGTCGTGCATCAGGTGCTGGGGGCATTGGGTCCTGAATTCCAGGATGTTTTCCTTCCATCGAGAGTGGAACTCTTGGAAGCGATGACTTCTTGTTCATTATGATGAGGTTGTTGGAGCAAAGTTCGTTTTCTTGTGTCAAGCTCCTTAAAAAATGAAACAAGCTGGTCGGAGCAAAGTTCATTTTCTTGTGTCAAGCTCCTTAAAAAATGAAACAAGCTGGTTGGAGCAGAGTTCCTTGTCTTGTGTCAAGCTCCTTAAAAAATGAAACAAGGTTGTCGAAGCACAGTTCGTTTTCTTGTGTCAAGCTCCTTAAAAAATGAAACAAGGTTGTCGGAGCACAGTTCGTTTTCTTGTGCCAAGCTCCTTAAAAAATGAAACAAGGTGTCTTAAGGATAGTTCTTTTAATGTGTCAACCTCGTTAAAATAATGAAACACATTCTTGTTCAATTCGAGTCTTTGTTAAGATCTCGTAAAATCCCAGTTGAGTCTTTCTCAAATCTTGTAACTTGAACCTTCACTCCATCTGAATTTCATATGGATTGAAGCTTGGGGTCATGCACCTCGAATTGAGTCACCATGCTGTGGGCATGCTTACTTTTTCAAGCATAGTTTGTTTCCGTTTCAAGCTTGTGTAAAAATGAAACCGGTTTCAAGCATAGTTTATCTTTGTTTCAAGCTTGTGTAAAAATGAAACCAATTTCAAGCAGAGTTTTTTGATTTCAAGCTTGTGTAAAAATGAAACCATTCTCATTTTACCTCTCGTGATTTCCATTTTATCAGCCTGTTTTGCCAGATGAGCCTTGGTTTTCTCATTCCATCGTCACTATCTGCTTAGCCGATCATATGCCTTCACTTGGTTGTTTTACCCGTTCCAGAGGAACCGCTACGATGAGTGGTCTTGTTAGCCAGCCTCTTAACCTTGTCTTGTTCTGAGTAGTTCCACCATTATCGAAACTAGTTGCTACCCTTTATACCACTCGTTCCTCCAGGAGGAGTCAACTTTCAGCTCTTTTCTGACTCTCTAAAAATGAAAAGATTGCAGAGTTTCTTGTTGTTTTGATCTCATTAAAGTGGTTACGAAACGACATCTACCCAGTATACGTTTACCCCTTTTTCGGGTTGGGATAGATTATTTACGAAAAAAGAATACCCTAGCCTATCGTGACTAGGAGGTTTTCTCAAACATAGTTTTCTACCTTTTCGGATCTGAGGAACTATTTACGAAAAGGGACCATTGGAGTTTACTTTTCAGCTGTCTTTTAAAACTCTCTAAACATGAAAAGACGCTGATTTCTTCCTTTGTCAGACTTGTTAAACATTGATGACATTGGATTCAGTCGTGATGATGTTATTCGAGTTCCTCCTTCCTAGGGCTCGTTAAATGTATTAGGATGGATTTGTTCGAAGGACGGATTTATATGACAAGCATATGGTATCCTCTTCAAGCTTGTGTAAAAATAAAGAGGTACTCACCGAAATGGTGGGGAAAATGGAACCAACATCATTGTCGTGTCGGTAGTATGTCGCTCTTGAACATGGCACTTATCTGCATTCGTGTTGGGTTGGGGAAATCTCATCTTGTTTTTCACTTGCCTCCGTGGGTTTGGGTGATCCCTTTTTACCTCTCATATGCTCTTTGCCTCGTCACTATGACCTCTTATCTTTTGATGTCAAATACTGCCAAATCCACTGTTGTGCCGCCAATATGTTCAAGAGAAGTTGACCTCTGCATGTATCAACCTTCCTCTGATTCTCATCTGATCTTGATTCACAAAAACACTATGTTCCTCGATCTCGCGTCGATGATGTGGGAAACACTATGGCCCACCTTTTATCAAGGTCACTTCCTGTCGACTTCAGCTCATTATCCAGGAAGCTGATCTAGAGACTCCCTTTGGGTGCCTTGGAGCCTGCATGCCTCAATGGCAGTTTCTTCGCATTTGACGCGAGGTTTTCATCATTGGCCTCCGATCGAGTGATTCTACGGGTGTTCGATGCCAGCTCATTGATTCACATGCTGTATATTGTACCTATAGTACCTTGAGGACCATTGTCAGTATTGATGGTTTCTCTCGCGTCTGTTAACATCTCTCATCATTGGCTGGTAATCAGACGATGTTCTTGCATGTTCGACTTCAACTCACATATTCACATGCTTGGACTTGTACTGTGTTCGGGTCGAGATGGAGCGCAAGACCCTGGATTGTGTTTGTTATAATCCAGGCTGCGATTCTGTGGATTATCATGATTGGTTACATGACTCACTTACTAGATGGATGCGACCATACCTGAGTCTATTTATCGATCCTCATTGGATGGCTGCGCCCATGCCTTGGATCCAGATTATTGTATACTCTGTTATGGATGGATGCGCCCATACCGCATATATATCATGTATCTGAGATATCAGTTGTACTTCTCCACGCAGGTTTTCCAACGGCGGAGTTTTCAGTTGGACACGTTCTCGTAAAGAATTTCACCCCTCTCTCTCTCTCTCGGGCCTCATGCTTTAGGGGGAATATGTTACACAGTAATTTGTCACCATCCCTGCAATCCCCGTCCCGCACATTGGAGGGCTCATTTTGTGACCTATGAGTAGTGACATGCCTTGAAACCACTTTCATGACATGCCTCTGAACAAGAGCTTTCAATGCCTTGAAGACATCTCCTTGTGAAAAACCCTAAAAATGGCCCTTTTTTCATTGGCGCGAGCATGCAGTTCAGTACCCGTGCCAATGGGGAAAATAATTCAAAGAGGTCGCGCCAGTTGGCGCTCTGTCCCAGATTCGCACTCGCGTCAACCAATTTAAGGGTTTAAAAAAAAAAAAAAATGGCGGAAGTTTCGTCCTAACTGATCCAGGAACTGATATCTATCTCGAGTTGGGAAGTTTGGTTACGGATTTCCATAGAGAGGAAGTGGTTTGACACCTCTCATGGAAGCTTCCTTGATGATAGGGCCAATCCCATGATTATAGGGATCCCAACTCCCCTTCCTCCATCTATAAAAGCTTGCCCATCTCCATTGCAAGCTAGTCTTCAAGTTCCCAAATTTCCAAGAGCCTTATGCTGCAAGAGCCTCCATAATTCCCTTAAGGCCAATTTCAAGAAAGGAGACTATCGTCAAGAGCTGAAGAGAGAGGTTTGTCCCATCCTTGACAGAATTTTAGAGACGTGTTCTGCTGGCGACCCCCTCCGAAGGAGAATTCAACGTCAGAACTATGGTTGTAATTTTCCTTTGATTGATTATTAATGAACGACTATTGGTTATGGTTCCACTCTTGTTGTTATTTATGATGATGAGTTATGTCCTTTCTGACTAACATATAGTTGCATCTACTGGATTTTACGCTTGCGTTTGTTTTTCTTCTCGCATGTGCAGGTGTCCCATCATGGAGATCGTGGGGATTATGATTTGTCAGAGCTGAGGAACGAGAGCGCCACCTCTTCTACAACGTCTGCGTTGGATTCCAGGTAAGCCTTCATCGCTAGTTGGTTTATTTGAAATTAGGAACCTGCACTATAGCATGATTGATTGTTGCTAGACCCGGTCTGGGCTAGTAGGGATCGCCTCTGTCCGCAGAGGGGATTTAACTCCACAACATAGGGGGAGCATAACCAGATTAATAGTAATAATTTCTACATAAAGTGTAAGGATTTAGAAATTTCCAAAAGTTGGTGCGAGGAATGATGGAGCGACAGTGGTAGAGCTAGAGCGCCAAATTCTGAAGTAGTGCAGAGCAGAGGCAGTAGCAACAGTGCAGTGCACAGTCGTGCAGCACAGTGCAGAGCAGAAACAACGCAGTAGCATCAAAGGGTCAAAAAAGATTAGCAACAACGATAGTTCCTGCATCGAGGTGCATCTAGACTGACCAATATGTCAGTATTTGGAAAGTATTTCAGTTGCTTACCTCTCAGTAATTTAGTTGCAGTGCAACAGTTAGTAGCGGCAGTGCTATAGGCAGCATGATGCAAAATTTTGAGAGGGAGTTGCAGTACAGATGTAGCAGTGATAGTAGCAGAGTCATGGGCAACAATACAGATTGCATCACCATAGGATGAGGGGCAGTGTACCGAGCATCAACAGCGCAGAGGACCGATGCCATGGATCAGGGTGATGCTTCTAGTGAGAAGTATTACTAAAGCACATTCCTTTCTCAGAGGGTGTGCTGATTTTTGGGTAGCATCGGATGTGCTCTAACTCCAAAATTTGGTGGAGGGGCTAGAACACGAGATCTCCAAGACCCAGAAATCGTTTGGAGAAATTCCACTCGGAGTGAAAGTTATTCAAATAATTAATTATTTTTAATGGAGCCTAAGTTAAAACTTAGGGAATTAAAGTGTGGGTGATAAGCTTCTAAGTGACGAAGATCAAGACTAATTTAATCTTAACCGTTGATTAAAGATTAGATCACGATCGTTGATTTCTCAATAGGAAAAGTATAAAGTAAGGCTTGAGAGTTAGTTGGATAACACACACAGAGAGCCGCACTTGAGCAAAGTCGAAATTCTAGGGCATGGTTTGCTAAGAATTTCAGAGTGAGCTTGCAATGCAAAGAGGTGCAGTTCGGTAGCGAGATTTCAGTCCAAAGCTGAGAATACAATTGCAAAGAGGCAGAGCAGCACCAGGAAAGACAACGCAACACCTAGAAGGGTGACACAAAGCTTCAGAGGGTGACACAGTCACTGAAAAGGCAACGCTGGGGTTTCTGTGGGGCAGATCAGGCAAAAATTCAGCAGATCAATTTATGATTTGAGAAGGCTCACAAGGAGGGTGACGCAGTCTCAGCGCAGGGCTTGCTACAACCATCATTGCACAGCACTGGGGACAACACAATCACCTGTGGGGTTTCTTCATTATGCTATTGAATAAACCTAATTATCTGTCTCTAGATAGAGGCACTTCAGCTGGGATTTTCTCTGTTGGGTGAGCCAGATTTGGCACCCTAGATTGCATTCAAAAATCTGCTTAATAATACAAACCCTCAGATCTGTTGCACTAGTTTTCCTACATTGGGTTTTTCTTGGGACGTTAGTCCAAAAATAAGTGTGTCATTTGTGTGATTGTCTCATTTATTTTTTAGTACTTGATATGTATATTAGTGTAGGCTACTTAGTATTTGCATTAATATTTTACTGAATTATTCAGAAAATAACTTGTTAAATGGAAAATACAAGTAGGTATTGCAAATTAGTTAATTACAGTAGGATTTCTGTTTGTAAGATTAAGAAATTTTCACAAATCGATGGCTAGGATTAACTTGAAGTCGAACCGAGTGAGTCTCTATAACATTCACACCTTGAATTAATTAATTATGATTAATTAGTCATATTCCCTAATTTTAGACTTAGGAAATATTTAAAAACTGACTAATAATCTAATTAAGTTATTTCTATGTAGAATTTCCAGAAACAATTTTTGGGTTTTGGAGATCTCATGTATTATAGCCTCTCCAAAACATTTCGTGGCTAGAACACATCCAATGCTACAAAAACTAACACTCCCTCTTAGCAAGGAATGTGTTCTAGCACTACTGCACCTCTGATAGAAATACTATGTTTTTGCACCATCTCCTATCACACTGTTGATGTCTAGCTACTTTCGCCCACCAACCAATGTGCAAATCTTATATGCGTTACATCTATGCTACTACTGACCCTGCTGAATTGCTGCCAATACTACAACTCTGTCTCATATATTACTGCTGCAGCTGCAACATCTACAACTAAGAAGCATCCAAAATACTGAACCAAATGTGTTCAATATGATGCACTTGTCACCTGAGCCCTGACTGTTACTAGCCTTTACACTGTCTACTAAAGGTTCTGCGTTGTTGCTGACTCTGCTCTGTGCCAACTGCACTGCTGTTGACTCTGCTCTATGAAAACTGCATTGCTGCCAAATATGTACTGTTCTCCCCAACATCTGACTACTACTAATCTGTGCAACTATCACTCTAACATCTGACTGCGCCAACTGCCACTGGTCCATCCTGCTACTGAATATTGTGGGCTCTTGTAGCAAGGTAATGATTCAAGAGGTGGACCTCCTTAAGAATTCTTTCCATTTTTAGCACTCTGGGGATACAACACCAAGTCACCCCATTTCACTCCCGGGGGTATGTCTGCAAACATGGTGAAGTCTTCCTCCAACCTAGAGGAAAACCTATCGATCTCTGTAAAATCTACTTGTTGGTCTTGCTTCTCCCCCTTATCCTTCTTCCTGAGAGGACACTAGGTATTTTAGTGGCCAAACTCGCCACACCTAGAGCATTTGACCTTTGACATGTCCTTCTTCTTTCACTGCTCCAACGGTCCCTAACTGGGACCCTTCGATGCGAGGGCCACATTCTCCTTCTCCTTCATCTGCTTCGATCCATTGTTGTTGTTACCACTAATGGAGCTCTTTACCAAGTCTCGTCTCAACTCCTCTTGCTACAAATCAAACCACATCATATCCCACCTTGGCAAGGTGTCTCTACCCAAGATACTTTGGAAAAATACCTGCCACTCCTTTGAGACACTATTGAGTTCCAATCACACTAGCTCTATGGGTTGAGGCCCTACTATTGAAGATTTTTTACAATATCACAAGGCTCAATACCAAAATTTTTGGATATGCTCCATAGGGCTTCATATGAAAGATGAGGCAAATAAATGGTGGACCTCACTTGATAGCTCAGTGAGGAAAATTCCCGAGAGAAAACTTGAAGAAGTCCTTTTGGACAAGGGGTCTCAAGCCGGAAAGAAGGACAGTAAGAGCCATAAAGACTTATTTTCTACTAATATTTCCATATTACAGATTCATGGAAGCATTCAGAAAGAGAAAATCATTGTGTCTATCATTCCTAGTTGCAAGCATAATTGTATCAATGTGAATTTGGCTAAAAAATTGCAAGTTCCAACAAAACATATTGAAAACACACAGGTTGATAATGAAGATGTTGAAATTTATAAAGATTTGAAGATTTCTATGGATAAGTATGTGTTGCATTCTGATTTTTATGCTTCAATTATGGATGATGTGGATGTTGTTTTGGGACACCCTTGGATGCAATCCGTTGGTACTGTCAATTTTAATGTGCAAAAGAAATTCATGAAGCTCTGGTATAAAAAGAAGAAAATTACATTGCAGGATATTGGCATGAGGAACAATGCAGAGACTAGGGAGGAAGAATAAAAATTCTCTAACGACCCAGACACATCAAATGATGAACCTTTGATGGTAGAAAAAGAAACACAGACATCAAATCAGGTACTAGAAAAAGCACCAGACACCACTCCATCACCAATAGTGGAGGAATTAATGAAATATATTCCATCAGTTAAAGCTTCAACATATCACCACCCGCATCACCCAACGAGACAACGACCAACAAGGTGGAAACGGATTAAAAACAAGGAAAACAACCCCTGGACAACACATAGAGAGGTGCAACGATCCACCCACAACACATCAACACAGAGGAACCACCAGAACCTACTTCCATCTCAAGCGAGTGAGGCACCAACTAGATTGAGTGTTTACCTTTCTCTGGGATGGCTAGATGCACGCGAATGGTACCAGTGGAATACTCTTTTGAGTAGATCTTATTATTTGTGTTCTTCTCATGTTTCGGGGACGAAACATGTTTAAGGGGGGTGTAATGTAGTATACCTAGGGAGGATAATATAGGGTACAAAGGGAGGTACCCAAGGTAATAAGATGATGTAATAATGTAAGAATGATGAATAAATGGGCCATAGTTAATAAATAAAGTGGTTAACCCACATTATGCAATGGACCACATGTAGTTAGGGAATAAAGTCATAAGCCCATTGTATTGGATGTATGGTATTGAGAGACAATGGTAACTACCCATGGTATTGCATGTATGAATCCTATATAGAGGCTAGAGACTCTCCATTGAGAGGTGTCAAGGATTATTGTATTGGAAAGCATATCGCTTGTGGAGTGTTCTCCTTCCTTAAGGAGTGAATGTATGGTGTTGCTCTACCTCATGGGTTTTGATATTATTGAAGATCTGAAGTTTTATCTTCTATGGTGTTATTTCTTGGGCATATTTTCCATTTTTATACATTTTCTTGTCAGATCTATTACAGATCAACCTCTTTACCTTCGCCATATCCTTTCTACACTCCTTGAGCTGATCTGCATCTATGGGAACTGCTACCACCACATCAATATATGTTTTCAGGCCAAACTCCTCCATAAGGAAGGACATCCTTGCCTTCCAAATGATGTAGTTGGAAGCCCCATCCAACCTGTCCTGATCACGAAGCCCAACAGTGTTCATATCAAACAATGCCAAAAATATCCTCTTCCCTTTTGCTCAGCTGCTGCTCAACTATTCACACTCCCTTCTTGAGTGATAATATATGCTTACAATGACAACTAATCGGCAAGGGAAATCCAACTTCTTGAGACTAGAAGTTCCCTGAGGAAAATTTTCCCTCAGTGTGTGCTCTTCTTCTACCCGACACTAGTTTTACTGCTACAAAACTACTACGTCCAACTAGAGATCTTCTATGCGAAAAATACTAGCTACTCCCTCTGCCTCTGGAATCCCTCGATCTGGAGAGATCGAATTGTTTTGTCCCTCTCTTAGAAAAAATCGATTCTCCTCAAGAAATTCTGCCTCTTGGCCAAGGTGATTGCACTGCCCTATAGGGTTTCGATCTGCTATCCACACTGAACAGTGAAACTCCTTTCTTTGCTACTGAGCTCTCTGGATGATTATTTACGCTTTGATACCATGTGAAAATTAGGTGACCCAAATCCTATTGCAGCAACTGGAAATAATTCTCCTAATTGTTAAATTAATTTTTAACAATTTATTTACTTTTTTCTTCCGCAAATAGTGAATCAATCACACTGAAAACTACACAAATAAACTGCAGAAGTAATAAATGCTAGAAGAAATGTTAGCACACACACATAAAATAACACAATTATTTTTGGACGAATGTCCCCGGAAAAACCCAATACAGGAAAACCAGTGAAACAACTGAGGGTGTTATTATTATGTAGCAGTGAAATAATTTGAGTACGACTAGATGCCGAAACTAGAAATCCTATAGAGAAAAATCGGTAAGAAAAATCTAACGAGGAATTTACTCACTCCACAGACAAATCCTAACACTGACCTAAACTCAAAATTGAGTCGTCCAAACTACCTCTGCGCAGCCGCTACATCACCCTAGTGCAGTCACTTCTGCACTCAGCTCAGAATAACTTCTCCTCAAGCCATCTGGTCAACTGTTGTATGGGAAAATGACTCTCTGGCCTCTGGAATCTCTGCTCAGCTTTTGGCATTGAAATTATACTTCTCCCCAACAAATACGAAATTTCCTCTAGAGGTTACTGCGTTGCCTTTGTGTCACTGTCACTGTGGCTTCTCTACCTCTCTGTAAATGCACTCACCAAATTTGGAATGCCTCCTCTGACTTCACTTTCTCTACCCCTCTATCACTGCTTCGATCTCATTGACTCTCTCTCCGAAAACTAACAACTGCTACTCTAGAAATCAATCTACTCATGAAATCGAACTACTGAAGTGATTTCTCCAAGCCTCATCGACTTCTTCTTATAATCCTTTGTTGAGACTTCAATGACCAAGATTAGATCTTAATCGATGGCTAGGATTAATTTGAAGTCGATCCGAGTGAGTGTCTAAAACATTCACACATTACTTAATTAAATTTTGATTAATTAGTCATATTCCCTAAGTTTAAACTTAAGAAATATTTAAAAATAGAATAATAATCTAATTAAGTCATTTCTAGGCAGAATTTCAAACGATTTCCAGGTTTTGGATATCTCCTGTATTCTAGCCTCTCCACAAAATTTCTTGGCTAGAACACATCAAATGCTACAAAAAATAACATTTTACACAAGCTCTGTAACTTGGCATTGAATCACTGCTCAAAAGGCTCAACAAAACAACACTTAATGAGTGAAAACTATATTTAGGTGTGGACAACAATATGTTTTATGCATCATTTGAAACCTCCATGGAGTTATCATTGCACAAGCTTGGACGATCCAAACAGCTGGTACCTTTGCATGTAATTCGGTTTTCATTTTTAGACTTCATGTTTCTTTCCTTTATCTCAACCAACAACTATGGAAGACTTAGTTTCTAATGTTTATAAGAATGAACAAAATTTAATTTATAAGACTAATGTTACAATGTAGAATCCAAATGAATATGAGAGTTTTTCACCCATATGCATTTGGATGAGAGGTGGTACTCAACGTTTCCCTAAACAATTTATTTAAGATAAGTTTGAAATCATTGTTTTTTTATTATTTAATTATGGTGAATCCCTAATTTTTTGAAGGCAGCTGCCACTATAACACCAAGAGTATACAGTCTCTAAGCCAAATATATTAGGAATTTATGACTTAGCAAGAGTCGAGACTCCATGAGAGTGGGGAAGCCTACTCCTTGAGACTTTTCACAAGGGGCCAAAGATGTGCATGAGATTTGAAACTGGGTGGAGAAAATAACATATCCCATTGTGTCAACCACTCTGCCATCCCACAAAAAGAAATAAATTAATACACAAAAAATTGGGAAGAATAAGGAGGAAAATGCATTATGGACCATAGGATTACTTGACCATTTGGATGAGTGGTAGTACTCAAGGCTACATCCATTAATACTTCCCTAAATAGTTTTTTTAAGATAACTTTAAAAACATTGTTATTCTCCCGAAACAGTTACCTAATGGTACAACTACTGTTAGTTTACGAGATGGTCAGATAATTCTACAGTCCCCATTAGTTTCTAGAACAACCACATCAAACAAAGCTACATCCTCTAGAAGTTCCCCAGCATATTAAGAATAAAATTTGTTGAATTCAGTACATATCTAATGCCATTATATTAGTCCTACAACACAGAGGTACCCAATGTTACAGCCATCAACTTCATTCTTTAACATCCCAAAGTAACAGTCTCCTACATGGCATTGATTACAACCAAAGTTCTTGATAACAACAGAATTTCTCTTGTAGAATTTAGGTTACAAATGGTAATATAAATCACTGTGTTGCCAACAAAAGAGGAAATAAATTTGGGGGTAGAAAAATTGGCTTCTATTCTTCCTACATGGTTATCATCTTCCCAGTTACCTTCTACATCATCTAGTATTTTTTCTGATTTATCATCATGTTTCTTTTTTGCGCACTATATTTCATCTTCTTCACATTCCTTGACATTATCCAAATATTTGTTGCCCTATTCCATCTTTGTCATATTTTAACATGTTGTCAACTTGTTCTACATTCACGGTATGCACATCTGAGATAACCCTATCTTCACACAATTCTGCAGACCCATCTGTCACTTTTTCATTATGGAAGTGCTCATCTACTTACATGTTTAGTAGCATCTTATAAACTTAGATGTTTAGTAGCATCCTATAAACCTTTCTTTGTGGCTAAATATTCATAAAAATAATCTAATTGGCTATCTTTCACCCCTGAACATCCCTATTGCTAGACATTGGTTCGAATAGGCCAGAATGGTGAATTACTAATTCTGATGCAATGCGACTTCCAACCTCAACTTTGTAGCATAGGCATCCAAAAATCAGAATTGGCATGAAGGTATAAGCATGTCCAAGAAAGTAAATTCAAAATAACTTTAATGAATACGATTTTTGACTCCGAAAGACCAAGACCTTAATAATTTTTCTGGAAGATTTAGATTAAGATCATCTTTCAATGAGTTTGTACTATTTTGTATGCATTTCATGTTTCCCAGAAAAAATCGTTTTGTTCTCCCAAGATCTACGTAATAAGTTTGATAAATTTCCTTGGCCTCAAACCACATTTCCTAATATACCAAAATATGAAGTACAACTAGCGAACTATTCTTCAAGAGAGCGATCCAGATTCATGTTGGGAGTTTCCACCGAAAAATTTGATCTGTTGATCCATTCGATACTGAAAAAAATTGACAATATAAAATAAAATATGGGAAATATTGGAGAATATACATCTTATAAAGTGTAATATTATCATTTGTTTTCAAATTTTAAAAAATTAAAATGAAACTTTTCTTATTTAGATACCTTGTCACTTATAGCCAATATTAGTTTTTTTTAGTGTGTATTTAAAATGATTTAAAAATAATGAAAGACAAAATGAATCAAACAAAGTGTATCAAATTTATTAATATTGTAAATGGAAAAAGTGTATCAAATTTATTAATATTGTAAATGGAAAATATATGTAAGTCAAATATAATAATATGAATAACACAAAACCAAATCTGAAGTTTTATATTT